>VDFB02000010.1:1337005-1510987 GCA_007258455.2 Sequoia sempervirens | reverse complement strand
TCCCACTCTCTCCAACCCTCTCTCACCCTCTCCACCCTTTCCCACCTTCCCTACCCTCTCCCACTCTCTCCAATCCTCTCCCACCCTCTACCACCCTCTCCAACACTCTCCCGCCCTCTCTCACCCTTCCCCACCCTTTCCCACCTTCCCTACCCTCTCCGACCCTTTCCCACCTTTGTTGCTAGTAATTCTCTTTGGAAAATGTGAAAAGGAAGATATAACGCGCACACGTTATAACGCTTGCGCATTATAACGCGCTCGCGTTATATCTTGCATTGGAAATCCTCGAGCCTTAGCTTTGGTATTTGCCTTGGAATACCAACCCAAAAGCTGGAGGGCATTCCCAAAGACGGTGTGTTTCCAAATTCAACAAATTTTCACATGTCCAGTTCGTGCTCACCATCAAGATTGCATCTGGTTCAATATCAAGAACATTGAAGACATGGGTAATCTTAGGTTCTTTATTAGCTTTCAACGATGTAATTTTTTTCACTTTCTAACAATGTTAAACCTTTCATCCATAATTTCTTTTGATTGTATGTCCGTTTTTCTTCAAAAAGCGGTGTTTGGTATTTTTTTCGCTATAAATTAACCGTTCATCAAAATTTGAAATAAATTATATTTTTAGAAACTAGACTCCATTCTACAATTTAAAAAATAAAATTTAAAAAATCTATTAGTTTCCAAAAATTTGAGGGGCCAGTAAAATTCTCACTTTTAAAGGAAGTTTCCCGCCCAGAAAATTAAATAAAAAATCAAATATTCATTAAAAAATTATCAAAAATATCAGTCCTTACTATCTTGTTATCAACCGACCCGAGGCGATTTTAAAAATACTAAAAAAGTCCACTTAGATTACTTTCGGGTCACACAAGAGTTGCTATGTTATGTTTTTCTGACAGAAACAACAGCAATTTGTGTGTGTCCCTCTTTTGAACCCCTTAATCTCAACCATTTTCAAAATAAATTAGTAGTTTAGAAAGTAGACTCGGAGCACTGCGGTCCTTGTTTTTGTTCCATCAAAAATTTTTGAGTGTAGCTATCCTCAATTTCACGTCCAAGGTCAGTATTTCCTGATTTCAGAAAAAAAGTGGCCACTTAAGCCCCTTTTTTGGGAACCATCTTGGTGCACTTACCCATAATATATATTAAAAAATATCAAGAGATATCCTTCTCGAGCCTCAACAAGGAGATCTCTGGACAGCTTTTTATATATATTATTAAAAATATATATATGCTAGTACATAAGAATTGTATTATACTATAATTTTTCTTTATATTATAGTATCTAATATATTACAATTTTTATATCATAATTCAAATATATTATAATAATATTAGTAAAATATTATAATATAATATAATTTTATAAAAAATATTTAGTTTGAATAATATAATTTAATATTGTTGAAATATATTATATTATATTATTATATTAGAAAAAAAAAAAAATTTAATTACACTCTTTTAATAATTATTTGAATATAATATATTTTAATATTTATTAAAACATTAAATATCATATAAGCATAAAAGTTCAAATTATTAAAAACTTCATAAAGTTGGTAAATTTCTATAAAATGAAGGGTAAATGCATTTTAAAGTGAAGAGTAAATACATTTCACCCTATCTTATCAAACAGTACTTAGATCTGACAAATAATGGAAATGGTATGTCTGCATAACATCCCGTGCAAGTGATGGCATGCAGCATGCATCCATGCCCCGGTGCATTTTTGGGGCTGGATAGATGCTGCCATGCAATCTTGAGAGAAATTAATCAACAAATGTATTTGATATTGAATAATAAATGTGAATTGCAATAATTACAAAATGAATGCGTATAAAAACAAAAACAAATCTTAGATGAAGATTTTATTAGATTGTGACAAGTGTTCTTATCATATACAATGAAACAACTTAACTTATAAATAACTCAATTTAATAATAATAAAAAACACTCTTAAGTTTAGTTTAAATATAATAAAGTAAAAGGGGCCTAATAATTAATTAATTATTAAGTGATTACCTATTTACTCCAACATGAAGTGTATTCTAAGAGTTTTGGAGTTCATGCACACCATCTCATACAAAAAAGTGACTTGAGAATATGAGTTAATTATTTTTATATGAAACTAGTAGGAGAGAGAACCCACTAGTTGAACATCTTCTAATAGTTGTGATTACATTTGTTAATTTAATGCCCAGTATTTTTGTAGAGTAGGAAAAGTGATCCTAGATCCAACTAGATTAACTAGGATCAACTTCTTTTCACTTGCCATCTACATTCAGACACAAAACCAACTAGAGTTAATGATTTGCTAACTGCCACAAAGAAGAGCCAATCTCCTAAGGTTTGGTCATTTTGAGTTGCAAAGATGACAAATTTTATATGTGTTTTAACAACCTATTTGACATAAACACTAGATATGAAAATGTAATTTATCCCACATACATGGACATAAATTGATAGAACAGTTGCAAATCAGGAAAATAGATATAGAGAGGAACATGCGACCAAAAAGTAGGCATAAATTTGAGGGAAAATGTCTATATCACCCTTGACCTGAAAAAGCTACATTTTTGAGATTTGAAAACTCCAGAAAGTTGGTTACAATCTACTCTTTTGTTTCTTATGACTAGCCACTAATGAAACTTTTGGATCTATCCTCTACACATGAAAAGAGGGAGAAAGGTGTTCCTCATTTTTCAATGTTTCAACCTCCACTACAACAAATAATGATGAGCAAGAGGGTGTGCCCTAGGTTGGGAAAAGGTCAAACAATAATTAACTAAAATGATAAATGATAATGTTACCTTGGTATGAAATCTTTGTTGAAGTAATGTCCACACCATGTGTTGCCACCAATGGTTGTTTGATGGATACTTGAATGGATTGAAGACCTGCAATAGATTAGTCCACAAAACCAGAATAGATTGTTGTAGCTAGCATGGAGAGGATAACTAATACATCTTCATAACTTATTTTTTTTCTAATGTCTTGCAAATATGGTCTTGATTGATGAAGTGTTATAACATGTTTATTCCACTCTTGACTACTTTTTAGGATGCTCAATTGGTTTGCAATTTGTCTTCTAGATTGCTTAAGATTTCAAATGGCAAATACTTGCATTTATATTTATTTTTGAAATAACAAAAAATAGGGTTTAAGTAAAATGTGTGATTAAAATATGTGGGGGTGAGGGACCCATTTTCCTTTATTTCATTGGGAAATGAGATCCACACAAAGAATTGACTAACAACCCTTAGGCACGAATCAACTTAATGTGAGAATCTTCATATTTCCTTATGATTTGAGGATAGGGGTCAAGTTCAAACAACAATTTTGGGAGAAAAGCTAAAAATAGCAAATCAACCAAATTATGCCAACTCAAACTTGAAACAACAATATGAAACTCAATATTAGCAAAAATAGAAAACTGGTTGTAGATCTGAGAAGGGAAGAAAGGTGTTTACCAATCACCAAAAGTCACTTTTTGGAAGCTATTAGGAATTCATTCGCCCATGGGCGAATGGGTCTTTTGTCAAGGTTTTCAAAAATCTTTTGGGAGCCTCTGATGTTAATCTGTAGCTTCTGATTTGTCCATGTTTCAGTGTCAAAAAGTTAGAAATCAGATTTGTAGGTTAGATTTCATGATTTAACAACTTTGACAACTTTTGTAGCTTTGACAACTTTTCCAATCTTGCACTTCAAGAGGTCTTCAATCCTTCTTCAACCTAAATCTGCAACACACACACACACAAGAGGGAAAATTATTTATTTTTGGTGAATGGGATTTTTCCTTGGGCAGATCCCATTTTGGTAATCAAGCCTTGAATTGAAATAAAGCATGAAAGAGGGAATGAATAATGAAAAATGTTATGCTACCACTCAACAAACCGTTGTATAAGCCTTTGAATGTAGATCTGCAACTTACAAATTAAATGGCTTCAATGGATGTGGATCTTGATGCTTGAATAATGCTTTGAATGCTTGAACTTGATCTTGAATCTTGCATCACAATGTTAGTGATGCAGGGGCATCCAGTGGTGTGAGGGCAATCTTGCATCACCCAAAAAGATGATTTCCATTTTTGTTCCTGTTGTTTTCTTTTGTAGATGTTTTTGCATTTTTGGATACCCTTTTTGTCGAATAAGAGTTTCCAACTTTCAGAACTGCTTTTCTACTTTTTCTGCTTAACTGCTATTTTTAGCAGGTTTGAATTTGAAGTCATGGGAAGACAGAAATTTATGGGAAGGTTCAGGATGGAAAAATACACAGTTTGGTGAAAGAATCAAGTCAAGATCATTCACGATTTGAAAGTTATTCAAGTTCCAGTTTCTGCTTTTTGCCCTGAAAAACCTTCCGAGCTCAGTTTGAGGCACTAAACGATCCCGGATGGGCCTAAAAATTTGTGAAAATGCCAAAGTAGTCCACCAAAGGCCTCCTTTGTGGAAAATCGTCTTTTCGAGAGCTTTCCGAAAAGGTATTATCATTGAAGCTCCAATGGTCGGATTAAAAGTTATGGCTGCCGGAAGTTGGTGCATATTTTAGAAATGTGCTAATTTTCAAATGTGGATTTAAATTTGAATTTCAAATTGTAATTTTGGCGCCAAACCACCAAAAATCTTATCTCGAAGGTTGTTTTTGGTTCCAAACCGAAATGGGTCTATTTATGGGCTTGTGTTTAATTTTTTAGCAACTTTTTGGGAAAAGAAGTTCGCATGCCGTGAAAGGGGATTTGGGTAATTTTCTGTAAGTCTGTAATTTGCATGTATCACAGAGCTCGAGGATTTGTGATCCTCTGCATGTAAGAGTTCCATATTTTAATAGAAAATATTATTCTCTATTTTGTGAGTGTATTTCTGTGTCTCAGGTTTGCTCCCTTGTCAGTTAGCTCCAAAAACATGCATGATGCAAGAATACTTTAACATAATGATTAGATCTTGATTGATGTAATAAATCTCTGATATATCTACTCTTCAATGCTCTTGATCATCAAATTTTCTCCTATGAAATTTCTCTTGAAGTTCTTAAAAAATACTAGGTGAAACTTAGTGAAATAACCTTATATTTATAGGTATGTATCCTTCATTTCCCAAAATTCAAATATTACAAGCCAACATTGAAATATGGATTTGGGGACCTTAAAATATAGTCAAAAACATATTTTAAATTTAGGTTCAAAGGCCTAGGGAGAACCCATTCGCCCATGGGTCCCAGGTCCTTCTACGTGGAACACACATTGCTCAAGGTAAAGTGTTATGTGTTGGAATTAATTATTGTCATCTTTCCCCTTCAGAAAATGTAATTTATTAGGCTTGTAAATGAATAAAAGGGCTTATTAAGGCCTAATTAAGTCTAGAATTTAATTAAGAGGGCCCAAACAAGTGTGAAAATGTAAAGGGACACATATTTCTACACTACAACTTTTTAATTTTCATAAAATTAATAATAAAAAACTGGCAAATGAATTTATATTTTTAAATGTTAAAATGTCAACAATGACATTTAAAATTGAGCCAAAATAGGTTGTTTGATGGCGGTACCCACATTGTCCATTGAACTAATTTAAGGGATTTTATTATTGTTTGATGAGTATTAAACAGTAATTCTCAATTTTATTTAATTTCTTGAAAATAGCCACAGAATGGGAAATTTAAGAGCATAATTAGGTCTAGGAACACAAGGGGAAGCTAAACCTAGTGTGAAATTGTCAGTGATGACAATAAATATGATGCTATAATTTTTAGTAGTATAGTCATAGATAGTTAAATATTCTAAATATCAAATATTAATAGTTAGTGTAACATTACATAATCATATCACTAATTAATCATTTAGTACCATTAAATTATTTACCAATTATTAATCATTTACTTCATTTCATTTATCATTTATCACGTCATTTACCATTTATTAATTAATTATTACTATTTTCTATTTTCCATTATCTATTAATTAAATAATATTTTTAATAAAATTATTTAATTATTTAAAATTATCTATTTATTATTTTATTATTTAATTAATGGGAGCTAATTATCTATTTTTCATAAATAAATATTTTTGTATTTATCTTCTCACCAATTAATTTTGTTTTCTAATAGAAACTTATTCTCAATTATCTAATGAATTAAAATTCATTATTATTCTTCTAGGATTTTAAAATGATAATTTTCCATTATCAATTGAGTTATATTCCCCACTTTCTTGAGTTCACTTCACAATCAATTCAATAAACTCTTGGTCTTCATTCTTATCCTCATCCATCCTTTTTTTTTTCTAAAAATCTAAAAATACCTCCATCCTCTCATCATTTTCATCAATCAAGTTTTTATGCGAGTTTACTTTGTCAAAATTCATTATCAAAATAATATAGTGTTATGTTATTGAGTTGCATCCATACCCCTTTCATGAGCAAGTTAGTACAATACACTGATCTTCAAGTTTGTAGTGAAGTATAGTAAATAATACTTGATTTTTTTTCTGTTCTTTGTTTATGATTTCATTCTTTGTTAGTTTTACTTTATCCAATTTTTAGTCCATAAATTTTGGTGAACTCAATGTGAACACACTAATCTACTAACCAATTTTGTTGTTTGGAATATTTCTTGTGTTTTCTCTTTTGTTGGTCCTTTGCATTTTTAGGTGGTTTTAGAATTCAACATTTTCTTAAAGCCTCTTAGTGTGAAAAACATGTTCGTTGAACACCCAAAATACTAAGGGGGGGTGAATCAATATATTTTTTAAACCACTTAAACATCTAAAATTTCAATCTTCATAGCATATTCAATTTGCAATAATAAAAGAAATTATGAAAACAACCAACAACATCACATGACACATGGACACCAATTTTTTATGTGGAAAACCCAAAAATGGGAAAAATTACGATGAGGATTATGTCACAATATATTATAACTAGTTATATAGTATATTATAGAAGTGCTCACTATAGGTGGACTCACTGCCCACTGAAAGAAGAAAAGATAGAAGATATTCGTGGCACATAGCCAAATTTGAACTATTACAAAATGCATCTACAACATGTTGGAGTACAGTTCCATTGAAGCTCAATATATAGACTTCACACACTTCATACTAATCTGAATTAGTACTCTGCTCTTCTCTACATTTGCCTTATATTTGCATAGCTTGCATCAAATGATATTCATCATACACACACACACACACACACTCTTTTCAAAACATCAAAAAGGTCTTACATATATATCTGCTTTATCCACAAACACCTACAACATCAATTAGGTAGGCCTAATTAGATGTATTATACAAAAATAACTTGTCAACTCAACATACATACATACACTCTTCAAGCCAAGATTCAAAACTCATAAAAATTTGAAATAGGCCAGTATGGAACCAAAATAGCACTTGCATAATGGATCAACACTCATTGAAAATCCATAAAATACAAAGCTCATTAGGTCGACACTGATAATGACCTAATATCAAACTTTTTTGACTGTTCAACAACATTCAAACATGTGGACCTCCAAAATCTATTCCATTTGGAAAATACATACTACTAACACATGTAAATAACTCCACAAAATCGCAAAGCCAAATTCCAATCCGTGGAGAAGTGCAGATTCATCAAAACAAATGCACTAACCTGGGAAACACCTATTACTGCTAGGTCGATACATTGTCACTCATAACTTCAACACTAGGATCCCAAACAATATGAGATTATAGATTTAGATTCCTCTATCATCCAACAAAATTATATCAAAATCGTAGAGCAAGATCTCATATAGTGGACCAATGTAGATCCAAAAATTGGATGTCCTATTCATAGGAATACCTGTATTGACACTTAGTCAATTTCTCTTTCACCTATCTTCACTAGATCAAACCTTCATGCAAATATCCATTGGTTTACTATCTTCAAACATGCCCAAACTATACAAACTAATCTGCACAATGGTCTTCATACCACATCACAATGTTGACATCAATGACAACACTGCAATGCATAATTGTACAACTTGTGCTCATCCCACATGCTCGTGTTTCCACCAATTGGAAAGGTGCCTTTTGTAACTGAGGGTAATTTCTAAGGATTACGATTAGATTAGTTAAATCAAAGTAAAATGATAAAAACCCAAAGTAGCTACAAAACACAATGGAAATACATGAAAGAACGATTATACCTGATCGCCGAAGTCTCCATGATTCATTTTCGTAGCACCTTCTTACTTGCTGGATATTGTTGCCCTCAGATTCGTCATTCGAGCAATCTGGAAATGCCTAAGTCCTACAACAAGTCTTGAAGGATTTGATATGTCTAAATGCCTATGTCTAAAAGCTTATGTCAATGCCTAAAACAAATGCTAAAGTTGATCCAATGACTATATTAAATACTAAAATTGCCTATGACAATAAATATGAAAGTAAATAAATGCCTATAATAACTATGCAAAATGTCAGCATGTGTGTGTTCGAAAAGTGAGAAGAAGATGGCATTTTATAGAAAAGGCCATTTCAAATGGACGGACGAGATAGATTAATGACAAGAATCTAAAATGAGCGATCCAGATTAAACCTGAGAATCCCTAATTAGTGTTAGGGCAAAATCCCTAATCGAACAGTCAAAACAAAATCGGATCGACGGTGGAGAATAAATGAGACAATTAATTAAAGAAATAAAGATTTTCAAAAAATCAAGAAGATAAGATTGCCTGATTTGCAAGATTCAAAAAATCAAAGAGATAAGATGTGGACTGAAGATAAGATTTGAAAAATCAAGAATCTGCCCGATTGCTTGATTTTTAGAAGATTAATTACTAATTTGAATTAAAATAATTCAAATTATGGATTTTGAGAGATAATAAATAATCTTTTAGATTATTTATCAAAAAGGACTGATAGTTAAGATTGACATGACATTTTAAATAATTTAATTTATTTAAAATGAGAAGAATATTAATTGGCAATTAAATAATTAAATTTAATTATTTAATTTAGGAGATGAGATTAATTAATTAAATAAAATAATCAATTTATTTAATTAAGACAGTTAGTGACATATTAAATAAATAAATAAAACTTATTTATTTAATAATTGGGAAGAATTAAATGAAGAAAGGGAAATTAGATAAATTAAGGAATTTATTTAATTAAAGAAAGACTTAGACAATTAATGACGTATTTAATAAATAAATAAAATTTATTTATTTAATAATCATGAAGAATGAATGACATGAATTAATTAAATAATTTTGAATTATTTAATCAATAGTCGAGTGTGGACCAAGGACATAATTAAATGTATTAATTATGCTAGGACGAGAGTGGTAAAAATGAAGCTTGCAGGCCTAGGTCATTTTTAGGTGTCTACATTTTTCCCCTCTTTGTCATAATGTCACTTATCGCATTGTGACAAAGAAAATAAGTCAAAGAATATGCCCCAGCGAGGGTACGGAGTATCATTGCCCCCTAGGGAAATTTTCAAATTTTGAGTTGGGGCCAGAAAAATTTGCAAAGGGTCCCGATAAATCAATTTGATGACCAGAAAAATAGCGACGTAGTCGGTTTCGGATTCTGACATGTTTAAATCCACATACGAGGAAGTCAAAGGTGTTCAAATGAGCCTCCAGTATTGACTTTGTTTGAAAAATGCCATTTTGACCTTATAAATAGGTTGACAAAGGGGTTAAAGTCAATTCACTTTTACTATTTACCTTGTGAAACTTGAGAGCTCAGAGTGAAAGGCGCAGCAGCGAGGATGGTTATTCCAGTGTCAGAGCACCGCGAAGAGATCGTGAGGACCTTCAGACGGCCAGAGGGCGCAGAGCCGGCGGTATGTACTTTAAACTCACTTTGTCATTTTATTGTTTTGCGTTCCATTTGATGCTTTCTTGGATAGTCAACGCCTGCGCCGTGATGCATATGCATTCGCGTAAGCCGCAATTGTCTTTGCGTTCGACGCATTTGATGCGTCGCGACGCAAGTGCCAAGACCAAATAGGTTGAACCGGTGGTTTGCGCCACATTTGACATTTCGCGCGACGCAAGCGACTTATCGAGTCACATTCGACCATTGGAATGCCGCAATTGCCATTTTGAAACGCAGTTGCTTTTTTGAAAGTCGCAATTGCCAAGTCATGTCGCAATCGTCATGTTACGACGCATTCACAAATTTTCGTGACGCAAATGATATTTCGAGACGCAATTGACATATCGAGACACATTTGATGTTTTGAACGATGCAGTTGTCCTTTTCCGACGCAATTGCTTGGTTGCGACACACTTGCCTGTTTCTTTAATAAAACTTGTTTTGATGTTTGCGTGACCTTAGTTGCTTTTCATGATGTTTGACAATTGTCCAAAAAGTGCTAATGCAGTGTTCATCTTTTTGCAGAGGCAGCTTGCCCCTATTTATATGAGAGAGAGTAGACCGACCACCTTTCGATTTTCCAATCAGTTGGGCCCGCAAGAGCAGCGACGATTGATGCGTTTGGGTTTATTTTATGCTGCGTTCATGCCCGCCATTAGGGCGAACAAGGGTCTGCTGACCGCACTTTGTGAGCGATGGCATTCTGAGACCTGTTCTTTCCACCTGCCGACAAGTGAGGCCACCATTACTTTGGAGGACGTCTACCAGATTCTCTGAGTTCCTATTTGAGGGGAGCGGATCGTCTATGATCCACGGCATGGCGAGTAGACCTTTCATGCCTATTATTGGAATCAAGGTGCTGGACTGGGGATTCAGGGTTATGAGATCTGATGGGAGTTCCTGGCGGAGCACTACGGGTGCTTTGATGCATTCTTAGCAATGATGATTGCAGGTATCTTGATTCCTGATCGGCCAGGACATGGCTTTCCAATTGGTTGGGGAGATGTCCTGGTTGGCATGAGATGGGATAAGACAGTGTATGCTTGGGTGTTTGCTAGGGATGCTTTACCATCAGCTTCACGACGTCGCATATAGGAGAGGAGAGAGTATCTCCTGTGGGACCACTTTGATGATGATCTGGGCATGGGAGCACATTTCCATATTCTGTCCTCCCATTGAGAAACCGCAGCTAGCCGAGGGGACGCCCTACTCTTACTACTATACCGGTGCGCTACAGCAGACCCATTTGGGCGAGACAGAGTGGTGGCGGCACAGGATCGACACCATGGCGACATTCATCTGGAGGCCATTTAGGGATTGTGCAGCATGGGACGATGAGGGCGAGCAGCTTAGCTTCTGCAGGTAGTATAGGTATCTTATTGGCAGGACAGTGCAGATGTCCTTGATTATCGAGATGTGCCTCCCACAGCATGTCCTTAGGCAGTTCGGGGAGCAGCAGGATGTACCCGTGGGGACGACAGAGTATGCCAGATCTTCCCAAGAGTATGCGTGGGGGCCAGCCATCCCAGTGGCATTCGCTAAGCAGCAGATAGATGGGCTAGTAGCCCAAGCCTGGGGTTGGAGAGGAGGAGCAGTGGATCCTAGTACGATGTTGGCCTATGATTTATGGTGGCAGGCACGCAGACCCATGCCTTTGACTGATCCGGATGGGCCAGCACCTGTGGATAGGCGATCAATTATTCCCTAGGTGCCATGAGCCAGACGAGGTGGCCGAGGCAGAGATGGAGGCAGAGGGAGAGGCAGAGGTAGGGACGGAGATGGAGGGAGGGGTGGGGACGGAGATAGAGATGGAGGTAGGGGTGGAGACGGAGGTAGAGATGAAGGTAGGGGTGGAGATGGAGGCAGGGGAGGAGATGATGGCAGAGATGGCCGGAGATGGAGGCGAGACGGTCAAGTGTAGGGCCGGAGGGTGCACCCACGAGTGGCGACGGTTGCCTTAGATGCCATCCCCGAGGTTGGCGAGGAGGGAGAGAGAGAGGAGCAGCCCAGATAGGAGGGAGAGGGTGAGGAGAGACGAGAGGAGGAGAGACATGAGGAGGCAGAGGGGGAGAGATAGGAGGAGGCGGAGGCAGAGAGGCATGAGGGGGAGGCGGAGGGGGAGGCAGAGAGGCATGAGGAGGAGGCGGAGGCAGAGGTGGAGAGGCATGAGGAGGAGGTGGAGGCAGAGAGGCATGAGGATATGCCAGAGATGGAGGTGGAGGTGGGTGGGTAGGAGGAGGAGGTGGCAGGGCAAGATGAGGAGGCCGATGATGATGACAAGGAGGATGAAGCCATAGGTGAGGCCGAGAGACTTCTCAGATGGCAGATGGTGGAGGGGGAGGAGGAGATACCGTCCACTTCAGGGTTGCCGCCAGATGCTACAGCAGATCAGAGGGTGTTAGACCTTCAGCAAAGATTGGATGCCAGCTTGGCACAGGTCAGGTTGTTACAGTCAGCACTAGAGGTAGCCCGTGTAGAGCGGGATCAGGCGGTGATCCGCCAGTAGGATGCGGCTCAATGGTGTACAGAGTTCGCAGCTTTATGCATAGGGCCTATGGGAGACATGGCTTGGGAGCTTGCCAGGGTGAGCACCAGATTAGGGCAGTACAGGACCCTATATGAGCAGGCAGTACCACCAGAGCGACGGGATCCTACCTTGTCCCGGTCACAGTCGAGGACAGGCAGTGGGCATAGGTCAGGCAGTGGTAGTGGTACCAGGAGTCATACTAGTGTCGGAGGGTCTACCTCGACAGGGCACACTTCAGGGCACAGGTCACATCACTCGCGCCGACATACTCCTAGTCCTAGGTCAACTGGTTCAGTACAGAGATCAGTACAGGTGCAGCCACCAGTTGGTGACCCATCGATTGGTCAGAGTCAGGCAACAGTGACATCACAGATGTACTTTACAGTTGAGATGGCACCATCCTTTGTGGCTCCATCAATGGCACAGGCAGAGGTTGTGACAGTTTTAGCGCAGAGGTCAGTACAGGATCTGCCGCCAGTGATATATCCGTCTACCTTTCAGAGTCCAGCAGCAGTGACCTCACAGATGTTTGCCACCGTCAGGATGATACCCTCACTCGCAGTTCCATCAGTATCACGGACAGAGGCTGCTACAGGACCACCTATTGCTTTAGAGCCAGTGACAAGGGTACAGCCGCCACATTCTTCCCCTCGAGGAGATGATGAGAGCCTACCCTAGGGGCATACTTGTATTATGACACACTATGTATATGATTGAGCCTGCGAGCTCCATTTTTGGGATATCCGTTGACTCTATCCTGTGACATTGTATATTTTTGAGATGATAGTATATGATGATGCAGTTTTGATGTGACCTACATGTGTTATGTGATGTTTTTTTTGCTTTATGTATTATGAGATGTATAATGCTTACTTTATGATGCCATATATGTCCTATGATGCCTATTTGTGATTTTGATACCATGATGATGCAATGCTTATTTATATGATTATATTAATGATGTGCATGATGCATTTATGTAAAAGATGCAATGTTGATGATTGTGTTAATGCAATGCTTGTGATTATGTATATGATTTAATGCCATGTATGATATATGTATGGGCCTAATGCAGTGTATATGATCATGTATGTACTTATGTTTTTGGATGTCACAGGATATCATCGTGGGATGGACGAGAGAAGATGATGAGACTAATGAGACTAGACGATCAGACCAAGGAGGAGAAGACATGAGACCTATGCAAATGCATGTTAATTCCTAGACCAAATCCTTCAAAACTTTACCATAGGACATTAGTATTTATTGCTCTTTAATCATCATTGGGTAGACTATTGTAATGGCCAAGAAACACCATGATATGACATAAATCAAGGTGTGCAAGGTCATACCACTACGTAAGACAAACAGTCACAGACAAGGATGACCATGACTCATACTAAGAGCGTGATTGCCCTAGTCTTTTTATCATAATCAACCACAAGCAGAAAAAGACAAGGACAGATCATGAAACGTCGTTGCTTCTCTAAATCCTATTTCCAGGACATCCTTGAGAAACTAGTGACATGATTGCCAAAATATAAAAAATAAAGTCACTATCATGATATGTCATTGCTTTTCTAAATCCCAGAATCAGGACCTTACTGAGAAGCTAGTAGTCATGTGTGTCAATTGTCATGCTACGTCGTTGCTTCTCTAAATCCTGCTTAGTGGGATCTCGCTGAAAAACTAATAACATGATAAAAGAGCAAAATAAAATTGTCAAGTGTTTGCCAAGTGTGTCTGGATATCCATTGTTCTGATGTCAAGATGCCATGTTTGATAATGTCGAGATGTCGAAATGTTAAAGGTTTTGATTGACCTTGGAAAATGCCGAGAATTGGTGAATTCAGGAAGGACACATCCTAAATAATGCCGATGACTAGAGGATTTGATCCCTAATGGTCGTAAGGGGTCCCTCAAAATGATGACGATGCCTAGGAAGGACACATCCTAAGGCATAAATGATAGAGTTGGTTCTTCAGAAGGACACATATGAAGAATACTGATGTCACGAAGAGTGATCTTTAGATGTCAAGAGGATCACTCAAAATGTCGAATGACGATGATGACGCCTAGGAAGGACCCATCCTAACGCGTAAATGACAGAGGTTATCGTTCAGAAGGCTCATCTGAAGACTAACCAAAATTTGACAGTTTGACCGGTTTATGATGATTTGACTTGCTTTGACCGAGTTTGACTTGTGTTTGACTATATGCCGATATTGCCATGATGATGTGAGTGACTTGCTGATGGGATTGCCATGCTGAATAAATGATTGTTTTACTCTGTTTTGGGAGTTTTCACGTGTAGAAAATGATTGAAGACTTTTGATGTGTGTGCCCGTGTTGTGCCATGAACCCTAATGGACTGACCTAGTGCCACCTTGGGGGCTCATCGATAGATGGCCTTGCCTATGTTATACACTCAGAGACCTTGTAGTTCGACATGACCAATCACATTATTTTGATGACAAAAGATTGAGTCATGATTTATTTTGACAAACCTAAAAGGACCGACCTAATGTCTCGGGGACTCAAATATGAGTCTTGCCTACATAGCAAATGCGCAGAGACAACGTAGTTCAGACAGATGACAAGGACTGATTGACTTGATTGACTTTTGACAAGAGATGACAGTGCGCTTGCGTGCTTCGAGCAGTCTGATGTTTTTGTTTGTGGTTTTCTTCAGGACGTTTTATGATTTTTAGGTCTTTTTTCAGGACATTTTGCGATGTTTTTTGTCTTTGTTTAGGACATTTTGCGATGTTTTTTTATCTTTGTTCAGGACTTTTTGTGATGTTTTTGTCTTTTTTCAGGACTTTTTGTGATGTTTTTGTCTTTTTTCAGGACTTTTTATAATGTTTTTGTCTTTTTTCAGGGCTTTTTGCCAATTGTCCAGATCATGTGTGACATCCACTATAGTTTCATGATAAATATTTTTCCCCCAGTCATGTCTAAGACTTAGCCATTTGCAAGGAATATGGTCAGGATGCTGCTGACTTGCTAGATGGACAGTCGTCAGGACTTGATGTCAATCATTTATCCACTAGGACAGGTAGGGTAGGATGTGGTGGTGATTTGTGGAATAATGGTGAACATATCTTTCATCCTAGGCCAAGTTTAGACAAAGTGACAGTAGATGGCAGAGCAATGATTGATTACACATGGCGCCTGTTTGCCAGGTTTTCACCATGGTACTTGTCCAAAATGCCTGTTTGCCAGGTTTTCACTATTGAACGAATCATTTTTTCTCTTTACTATTTTCTTGACTTTTTGATTTTTTTGGTGTCACCAGGACGCTTGTTTGCTAGGTTTTCATCAGGGTGACAATTTTTTAATTTTTCAATTTTTTTTGTATTTTATGGCCCTCAGCTCCATCCTCTGATGCTATTCGTAGAACTTTTGGAGATGTAAACTGTTGATGGGTTCTGTCAACTGTTCCCCATCTGGAGTTGCCAATTGATATGCCCCAGAACCAAAGGAAGATATGATAATATAGGGACCTAGCTAGTTTGGTTCAAACTTCCCTGGCTTTTCTCTGTCTGCTTGATTCTTGGGGTTCTGCATGAGAACTAGGTCGCCGATGTCAAAATTTCTGACCATAACCCTTTTATTGTAGCTGTGACAAAGGCGGTTTTGATATGCTTGGAGATGGTTCAGTGAATTTTTCCGTCTTTCTTCCAGCATTTCCAGCTCATGCAAGCGTGATTGTCGGTACTCCTCTTCATTGGTTAGACCCTTCAAGGAAACTCGTAGCGAAGGAATTTTGACCTCAATGGGTAAGATGGCTTCAACGCCAAAGACTAGGGCAAATGGTGTAGCTCCTGTAGGTGTACGAATGCTAGTTCGGTAAGCCCATAGAGCAGGGTTAAGTTGTATGTGCCAGTCGCGGCCAGCGTCATTGACAGTCTTTTTTAAGATTTTAACAATGGTTTTATTGGATGCCTCAGCTTGGCCGTTTCCTTGTGGGTAGTATGAAGATGA
Source organism: Sequoia sempervirens (assembly GCA_007258455.2). Classification (NCBI taxonomy): domain Eukaryota; kingdom Viridiplantae; phylum Streptophyta; class Pinopsida; order Cupressales; family Cupressaceae; genus Sequoia; species Sequoia sempervirens. The sequence goes on along the minus strand of VDFB02000010.1, from coordinate 1,494,609 downwards.
AAAGTGGTGTTGGATATGGAATCGCTCACATAACTCACATACGTCTTGGTTTTTGAATGGACATCCGTTGTCAGTGATGATTGACTGCGGAAGGCCATACCGACAAATGATGTAGTTGAGGATGAACTTTGATATTTGTTTGTCAGTAATGTATGTCAACGAGATGGCTTCAATCCACTTTGTGAAATACTCAGTGGTGGTAATAATGAATTTATGGCCGTTGGATGAGGTTGGATGAATCTTACCCACGAGGTCGAGTCCCCATTGAGCGAAAGGCCAAGGAGAAGTGATCGGCCAGAGTTCTTGTGCTGGAGCATGGATCAAGTCACTGTATATTTGACATTTGTGACAAGTCCTGACATATTCAATTGCATTTTTTTCCATTGTCAGCCAATAATACCCAAGTCTCGTTAGTTTCTTAGCCAGAGTAGGACCACTCGAATGAGATCCACATATACCGTCGTGCACTTCTCGTAAGGTCACACATGCTTCGTCGGTGTCAAGACATCTAAAGAGGGTATCGTCGAAACTACGGCGGTATAGGGTGTCACTGACAATGGCATATCTTGCAGATTTTCTAATGAAGGACTTCCTTTGGTTATTAGACAGGTTTGGTGGAAGGGTTTGGGATTTTAGGTAGTCGTAAATGTCTTGATACCAAGGAGAGTTGGGACCAACAAGTTCGCAAACCATTTCCGACTCTGGGATATCATATGTCGGTATCAAAAGCTGTTCTACTAAGAACTCAAATTGTGACACATTTTTAGGGATGTCCAAGAGAGAACTAATAGTAGCCATTGCATTAGCTGCCTTATTCTGTGCCCTGGGGATTTGTTCAAAAGAAATCAATTGGAATTATGTTAGGAAACTATCCACCATCCTCTTGTAGGGAAGCAACTTCTCATCCTTTGTTTCATAGTCATCATTCACTTGGTTGATCACGAGCTGGGAATCCCCGAATACAAATAATGTCTAAATTTTCCATTTGATTGCCAACTTGAGACCTGTGACTAGCGCTTCATATTCGGCAATGTTATTTGTACAAGGGAAAGCGATCCTGAATGACTTAGGAATTGAATCCCCTTGTGGTGTGATAAACAAGATTCCAGCACCTGAGCCATGACCAGTATGAGACCCATCAAAATATAGCTTCCATGGTGTTGTCGGTTCTGCATGAAAAATGGACTCATCGAGAAAATCAGTTACTAATGGATGAGTGGCTTGGATTGGTGCATCTGCTATTTGATTTTCTATTACTTTCCCTTTTATTGCCTTACGCTCAACATATTGTATGCCATAATCGCTTAGTATCATGACCCATTTTGCCAACCGGCCTGTTAATGTTGCTCAACTTAGTAGATATTTCAATGGATCAATCTTGGCAACCAATTGTGTCTGATGACTGAGCATATAGTGTCTTAATTTCTAGGATGCAAAGACAACATCAAGACATGCACGTTCAATGTATGTGTAATTCAACTCATAGCCTATCAGTGTGCGGTTGATGTAATAGATTGCTCTTTCTTTTCCTTCATGATCATTTTGGGCCAGCAATGCCCCCAGTGATGAACTAGTAGTCAAGATGTATAGAATCAATGGCTTTCCATGAATGGGCGGCATGAGGACTGGTGTTGATAGCAGGTAATCTTTTATTTGCTGGAAGGCCTCTTAACATTTATCTGTCCATACAAAGGGGACACCTTTGCGCAACAAGTACTGGAATGGGTGGCACTTATCTGCCAATTGGGCTATGAAACGACGAATAGATTGCACTTTGCCTTGTAGAGTTCTGAGTTCACTGATCCCTCTGGGTGGAGGCATGTCTATGATTGCTTTGACCTTTGCCGGGTCGACTTCTATGCCTCTTCGGGAAACTATGTATCCCAATACTTTACCTGATGTGACCCCAAAAACACACTTCTTAGGGTTTAGCCGAACTTTGTACTCTTCAAGTCTTTTGAAAATTATGTCGAGTACCTTCAAATGATCTTTCCTTGTTGCTGATTTGGCCAAGAGGTCGTCTACATAATCCTCCATTATATTGTGCATCATGTCATGGAAGATCGTGGTCATAGCCCTTTGATATGTGGCACCTACGTTTTTGAGACCAAATGGCATGATGTTCCAACAGTATGTGCCCCATGGGCAAGTAAATGCTGTTTTGTGCTGATCCTCAGGAGCAATGCGGATTTGATTATAGCCAAAGAAACTGTCCATGAGGGATAGCATCTCATGTCCTGCAGTTAGGTCAACTATGATGTCAATGTTGGGCAAAGGAAAGTCATCCTTTGGACATGCTTTGTTTAGATCCTGAAAGTCTATACATACCCGAATCATCCCATTTGGCTTTGTCACCGGCACTAGGTTGGAAATCTATTCAGCATAATCTATAGACCTTATGAATCCGGCATCCAGTAATTTCTTTAACTCGGACTTGACCAATAGAGCAACTTGGGGATGCATCTTGCGCAACTTCTGCTTGACTGGTTTAGCATTGGGTAATAGTGGCAGATGATGTAGAACCAGTTCGGAGTCCAATCCTAGCATGTTAGCATAGGACCACGTGAAATTGATTTTTCATTCTGCAAAGAAATTATGAAATTCTGGTTTCTCTTCGTCAGTCAATGATGCAACAAATAGGACCATCTTGGGGTCTTCTGTAGTTGAAATGTTATCCTCTATTGTGTCCTCAATAAGCATGGCCGATTTCTTTTGTTGCACGGGGAGAAAGTCCAGTCCTCCATCTTTGGGTGCCTCAGAGAGGTTTTCACCCGCAGATACATCCTTTATTTTTACTATTTTATCGTCAAGAGGTGCCTTTCGATTTTCACCTAGAGACGTTTCACTTTTTCTTTTATTTTTACTTTTGCGACTAGAGGACTGAACAGTCTCGCCGAAGTATGCGGTGCAGTCTAAATCAATGGCGAATCCGGATTTGTGGTCCCAACTAGGTATGCCTTCTCGTAATCCCATGAATTCAGCTATTACCTCATCATTCTAAAATGTGTCCAGGACTGGCGGTCCTTGTTGGTCCCAATCAACTAGTTTAGTGCTACGCCCTTAATATTATTGTACATCGGGTTATGAATAGTCGGCTTGTGGCTATCTTAACTCTCTATTAAGTCATATTATCATTAGTATATTGTTATTTAGTTTTTTAGGTCAGCCTAAGTCTTATATAGGTGTGTCTAAGTCGGCCTAGGTGATATCCTTGGCATAAATAGGTATATATAGGAGGTTGTGAGTCTTATTTGATCATCAAGTTGTGAAGTGTGTTCTCATTAGAGATATTTGGAGGTTTTCCCCCTCAAAGTGGCTTGTTATTCTCAGTTATTATCAAGTATTTGCAGCATATTTCATATCATATTCTTCTATTGTGCAAGTTATTTCATAACAAGTGGTATCAGAGCATGATCTTGGCACCATAGAGGCAAGGTTTTTCTCAATCTTGGAGGCGATTTTGGGAAGAGCATATCTTTCAGATTTTAGTGAATTTTTTTTCTGATTTTTAAAGGGTTTTTGAAGAACATATTGAAGAATCTCCAGTCCATATTTCAGAAGAATTGGAGTAGAATTAAGCGAATTATTGCAGAATTAGGGTTTCTACACTATTTTTTTGGAATCTACATATCTCACACATCTTGTTGAATTGGAGTCTGATTTTTATTGGGTTTTTGAAGACATACTAAAGGGGATTACAGTAAAAAATTTAGAGAATTTAAGTTTCATTTGTGGGATTTATTTCAACATCAGTGGTTTCCATCATGACGGGGCCTGCAACAAGGGGTAAAAAGAATGCTGTCACTCCGGGGAAGACTCCTCATAAGGATGGTGAAAAAATTGAGGATATTACTCATAATGAAGAAATCAATAAGGTCAAGGAAGAAATTTCCTCAATTAAGATGGATATGTCGGACCTAAGAGGAGATATGTCGGACATGCGAAACATGTTAAGCACCTACATAGCTGAATCAAGAAAGGAGTTCGTGAGTGACCAAGGTGAGAATTCTAGGTCAGCTACTACTGACACAAGCTTTAGTACTCCTATGGGATCTAGGAATTTATTTCCAAAGGTGGATATGTGCAAGTTTGATGGTAAGGATCCTCTAACATGGATAAACCAAATGGAGAATTTTTTTGAAGTACACCAAATCCAAATGGACAAAAGGTCATGATGGCTTCCTTATATTTAGAACCGTGATCAATTCATTTGGTATCGTTGGCTTTGCACTCATCGAGGTAAAAGGGGCTCACCGTCTCATGGTCAATTTTTACAGAGGAACTCCAAGCACAATATAGCAATAGCGCCACAGACAACTTCTTCAGCCAGCTAGCTAAACTTCAACAAACAGGATCAGTTAAGGATTATATTCAGCAATTCCAAAATCTATCCTTAAGGGTGGATTCAATTACGGAGGAAAACTTGAATGACTTATTTTTGGGTGGTCTCAAGGATCACATTCAACATGAGGTACGCATGTTTAGCCCTAGATCCATAAATGAGTCTTTTATCTTAGCATGTAGGGTAGAGGAGAAATATTTGATTCCTAAGAAGCAAGGGGCTAATGTGACAAGAGAGAAAGGATATTCAACACAACCTACTAAGTTGACTCCACAACAAATTGAGGAGAAAAGAGAAAAAGGCTTGTGTTTCATTGTGATAGCAAATACAATCGAGGACATAAAATGTAGTGAAAAAGAAATTGTTTTATATTGAAGGTCCCAATGAGGAAGAAGAGGAGGAACCCATATCAGAAGATGAAAGGAGTCAAATGAGGAATCACATGATTCTCAACCAATCATTTCTTTTCATGCACTCTCAGGTTTCAGTGCTCCACAAACTCTCAAAGTGGTGGGGTTCCTAAAGAAGCAGAAGGTAACAGTGTTGATCGACTCAGGTAGTACTCATAATTTCATTAACAAAAAGTTAGCTACTCGTCTAAATTGTTTAATATATCCAGCTCCAGAGTTTCAAGTTTTGATTGCAAATGGTGGTACAGTTAGTTGTTCAGGGAAGTGTCATAGCATTAAATTATCCATGGGATATTATCAACTTGATACCCCAATGTATGCGATATCCATGGGCGTAGCAGATATTGTTTTGGGAGTGCAATGGCTTACTACATTAGGGAATAAATTGAGATGAACTTCCCAAGAACTATTCATGAGGATTTCAATCGTGACGGGAAGGCTAGTAGAGCTATAAGAAGGCAAAATCTCCACAAATGGTAAGCTCTCATCAGATGGAAAAGTTGCTTAAGAAAGGAGTGGATGGATTTGTGGCCCAACTATGTTCATTAGAAGTCTCTCAATCTATTACTCCCACTCATCCAGATTTGCAAGCTATAATTGATCGTCACTCAGTTGCTCTTGGAGATATGCCTAAAGGACTTCCTCCTAAGAGGGATCATGATCATGCCATACAGCTTAGTCCCAGGAGCCAACCACTCTAACATTAGGCCCATGTATCCACACACATACAAAAAAGAGTGAGATAGAAAAAAAAAATTGTTGAAGAGATGCTAGAGGCGGTGGAATCATTAGTACATGCAAGCTTAATTCTCACCTGGTGATGGTAATTAAGAAGGATGATACTTGGCACATGTGTCCAGATTATAGAGTGCTCAACATGTACACCATTAAAGATAAGTTTCCAATTCTAGTCATTGATGATTTGCTAGATGAATTAAATGGAGCTATGTTTTTACCAAGTTAGATCTTAGATCTGGTTATCACCAAATTGATTAAGGAGGAGGCATTTGTAAGATGATTTTGGACTCAAGGAGGGTCATTATGAATTTTTGGTGATGCCATTTGGTCTTACCAATGCACCATCTACATTCCAAAGTTTGATGAACTCCATTTTTAAGAAGTTCTTGAGAAAGTTTGTGTTAGTATTCTTTGATGATATATTGATTTATAGCAAGACTTGGGAAGAACATTTGTAACATGTGGACCAAGCATTACAAATACTTGAAGATCATAAACTCTATGCTAAGCCATCCAAGTGTGCTTTTGGTCTTACAGAGGTGGAGTATTTGGGACACATAGTTTCACATGAAGGAGTAAAGGTGGACCCTAACAAAATCAAGGCTATCATGGAATGGTCTATTCCAAAAACCATTAAGAAACTAAGAGGATTTTTGGGATTGACAGGGTACTATAGAAGATTTGTGAAGAATTATGGTAGTATAGCAGCACCTCTCACCACTCTATTGAAAAAGGATTCTTTTCATTGGAACGAGTTTGCCAATACAACATTTGAGAGATTGAAGGAGGCTATGTGTACAACTCCAAGATTTGCCACCCTGACTTCACCAAGGAATTCATTGTGGAATGTGATGCTTCTGGAAATGGGATAGGAGCAGTGCTTATGCAAGAAGGTCGACCAATTGCTTTTGAGAGTCGTCAATTAAAAGGTAAGAATCTACTAAAACCTATTTATGAGAAGGAAATGCTAGCAATACTCCATGCAGTGAAACAATGGCGGCCTTATCTATTGGGTAGACATTTCAAGGTTAAGATAGATCATGATAGCCTAAAATATTTTTTGGAACAACGACTATCTTCTCAAGAGCAACAAAAATGGGTCACTAAGATGTTAGGATATGACTTTGAGATTGTATATAAGAAAGGGAAAGAAAATATTGTCACAGATGCAATCACAAGGAAGGATGAGAAAGATGAAGCCTTATTGTGTGTGCCCTTTCTCTCAATATTACAAGCAAATTGGGTGGAGGAAGCCAAAGCAGAGTGGAAAAACAATGTTGCGACAAGTAATCTCATCGAGCAATTAAAAAGTGATCCTAGTAGTTCAGATAAGTTTTGTTGGAAGGGAGATACTCTGGTATAAAGAGCATTTGTATCTCTGCAAGAATTCCAACCTTAAAATCAAGATTCTCACAGAGTTGCATGAGTCTCCAGTGGGTGGTCATTCAGGATTTTTGAAGACATATCATTGAGTCAAGCAAGATTTCTTTTGGGAGGGGCTAAAGGGTGATGTTCAAAAATTTGTGGCTGAATGTTTGGTGTGTCAAAGGCATAAAGGGGAGACAATTAACACACCGTGTCTCTTGCAACCCTTATCTATTCCTAGCCGCTGGGAAGAGATATCCATGGACTTCATCACAGGGCTTCCCAAATCCAAAGGTCATAATGTCATCATGGTGGTGGTTGATCGACTCACTAAATATGCACATTTCATTGCATTAGCACATCCTTTTACAGCAAGTGCAGTGGCTAAAGCTTTTTTAGAGAATATCCAAAAGCTACATGGTACACCTAAAGTTATTGTTAGTGATCATGATCCTATCTTCACTAGTCACTTTGAAAGATTTATTCTCATGTTTGGGTAATTAATTGGCTCTTAGCTCCTTCATACCAATTTCAATCGGGATGGGCAAACAGAGGTTGTTAATAAGTGTTTGGAAGGATATCTACATTGTTTCACTTCAGAGAAACAATTCCAGTGGGTAGATTGGCTACCACTTCTGGAATGGTGGTATAACACTTCTTTCATAGCTCATCAAAAATGTCTCCATTTTTGGCACTTTATGGATATCATCCTCCTTCCATCACATCATCAATTAAGGTGTCCCCAAGAGTTCAGTAAAGTAGTAGAAGACCACTTGCTTCATCAACAACAAGTACTTTCAGACTCAAGGAGAATTTAGCCATGGCACAAAATCGAATGAAACAACAGGCAGACCAACATCGTAGTGAAAGAAGTTTTGAAGTTGGGGATTGGGTCTTCTTGCGATTGCAGCCTTATAAGCAAATCTCACTAAGCAGCAAAGAAAGAATAATAAGTTGTCGCCAAAGTATTATGGTCCATACCAAATCATGCAGAAGATCGGTAGTGTTGCCTATAAGCTTGAGTTGCCACCTACAACAAAGATACATCCAGTTTTTCATGTTTCCTGTTTGAAGAAGGTAATTGGGCATAATATTCCCACTCAAACAACACTTCCCGAGCTGGATGAAGAAGGGAGAATCATTTTGGAACCAAAGTGCATTCGTCAAACACGCACAAAAAAGCTGAGGAATAGAACTATCACTGAGTATCTCATCCAATGGAAGAATTTACCAGTTGAAGATGCCACATGGGAAGATGAGGAGTTCATTCAAAAGTTTCCAAACTTGATTAGCATTGAGGACAATGCTTCTTTGAAGAAGGGGGGCATGCTACGCCCTTAATATTATTGTACATCGGGTTATGAATAGTCGGCTTGTGGCTATCTTAACTCTCTATTAAGTCATATTATCATTAGTATATTGTTATTTAGTTGTTTAGGTCGGCCTAAGTCTTATATAGGTGTGTCTAAGTCGGCCTAGGTGATATCCTTGGCATAAATAGGTATATATAGGAGGTTGTGAGTCTTATTTCATCATCAAGTTGTGAAGTGTGTTCTCATTAGAGATATTTGGAGGTTTTCCCCCTCGAAGTGGCTTGTTATTCTCAGTTATTATCAAGTATTTGCAGCATATTTCATATCATATTCTTCTATTGTGCAAGTTATTTCATAACATTTAGGGTAAACTAAAGAAATGCCATCGTCAAGGCTAGTGAATTGGGGTGAGGATGCGGACAGCATGCAGATAGATTCAGTAATGTTGTAAATGAGGTTATCATCATCCAACTCGACATCAGACTCTATCCAATATTCTCCTTCACTAGTGTCATATTCATTGTCAAAATAGGGAGTGAAGGTTTTAGAGCCCTGGTTGTCAATGTCGTCTGACACCTCAGATGGATTGGACTGATGGGGTTCAGATGACGAGTGTTGTACAGCATGGGAGGTGGTAGTAGGACTTTGACTATCTGGTGCCTGTTCAATTTTGAATGTTTGCCAAAACCGTTGTTCAGAGGTTAGTTCCCCTGGTTCGACAAATAAATCATCAAGACAACAGTCACTTAGGGATCGTTCTGAGCCAAATTCCCACTCGTGGGAGTCAGTTTCGGTTAGGGTTTCCCTAGTAGTCTCGACACTTTTCGAAGCATGTACTTGCTCATTTGAAAGTCCAAAGGTACGTCGATCGTTATTGGCGGGTGACCCAAACCCTAATCCAAGATACTTCAGAATTTGAAAAGTTTCTATGGGTTCCCTTCGGCCAGTTTTGTCTTTTCCTAGGCCACTAGTACCATCGTAGCCTTTAGCCTTCATGAAGTCATAACCTTTGCCATATATTTGAACTGGTAATGGGGGTAATGTGACAGTATCCTTATAGATCCATCCTGTGATGTCAGCAAGGTCTTCCTCACTCATGTCTCCCCACTTGATAAAAACTGTATTCGGTGGAACTTTGAAGGTTTCCTGAGGTTCCATTCTGAAACATGGCCAACCATAGTCCTTGGGAGATCTGGGCATTGTTGTTATGTTGTATGCTATGTGCAGTTTGAATTCTCCGTAGCCAAGGTCCTGGATTGTGATAGTGGATTCAGTCTTAGAGCTAGTGGAAGGTGGTGGTGTGGCGGAAGACGTGGATGGAGTGGATGTGGAAGACGACGTGAGTGTGGAAGGGTTGATGTACTTGGATGACAAGGAGCCAGGTGCTTCTCGATTAATAGGTACTCAGTTTTTAGAGATACCCCTTAAGTTGGTACAATATTGGAAAGGGTCGGGGTCTCCGTATATGGTGACTTCTGTATCGTCAAAACGAAACTTGAGGCATTGGTGGTATGTAGACGGAACGGCTTTTAATGCATGAATCCATGGATGGCCAAGTAAGATGTTATATGGTAGTTCCAAATCCAGGACCTGGCAGGTTGTGTCTACAATGACCGGTCCCACTCTGATAGGGAGAGAGATAACACCCCGTGAAGAGCGTTCCTCATCATCGTATGCTTTGATCACTATGCTTTTCGTTGGGTCTACGCACGTATCAGAGAACCCTAGAGCTTTAACCAATTTGAGGGAGCATATGTTCAACCTTGCTTCGCCATCTACTAAAACCTATCTAACTTTGTGCTTGTGGACAAAAGTTTCTATGTGTAATGCGTCATTGTGGTTGGTTTTATGTGATGAGTAGTCTTGATCCGAGAAGGTGACATGGTGCGGCATGGTGAGATATCCCACCATAGTTTCAAACTAATTGACATCAATATCCTTGGGGACCGATGACTCTAGGAGAGTTTTATCTAGGATTTCTTTGTGTGCGGGAGAGACACGAAGTAGCTCAAGGATAGATATTTGCGCGGGAGTCTTTCCTAGCTGGTCAATGAGGTTGAACTAACTCTTGGGTTTCCACTACTGTGTGGTTGGGACAAGTTTTGGCTGTTTAGCGGATGGATCGGGTTGTGATTGTTTAGCAGATGGGCCCGGTATAGTGATTTTGGCTTGTCTAGCTGAAGGTGGACCAGCTATAGTGACCTTGCCACTACGAGTTGTAGCATTACATTGGGGTGCTCTTCTAATTGTAATGGTATTGATGTATTCATTTTTAGTTCGTACATTATTTATAATAGGTCCACTAGAATAGTCGTACTTGACTCGAGCGAAGTTAGCTTGATTCTGTGAACCTGAAGTGGACGCATTATGAGAACCATGATCCTACAGTGGATTCTTGTGGATAGTATGATCTGAGTTGGAGGTGAATTGCGATCCACCTACTTCGATGGTGCGATTTTCAATAAGATCTTGTATTATGTTTTTCAATTGTCAGCAGTTAGAGGTTGTGTGCCCTTTGGCTTGATGGTATTCACAAAGTGCATTGTCATTCCACCATGCTGGTTTGAATTGTCCTGGGTCATATGGTTTTACTTCCGGAAGTATGATGACCCCATGTTGAATGCATTTCTTAAGGACTTCTTCAATGGGTTCACCCAAATGGGTGTATGTGCGACCCCTAGGAAATTGTCTCATATGACGATATTGTCCCTGATTATTTTGACCACTTTGATTGTTTGAAGAAGTATTGGGAGGAGGTGTCAATGTCGTTGTTGGTCTGTTTTGTTGTTGAACCCCTTTCAGGGCCAATACAGGACCTACAGTGTTTGCAGTCTTGGCGTCGACAACACCATCGTTTGTAACGTGCTTATTTTTAACCCAATATTTGTTTTTGTCAGCGGGTGGATTGACGTTTGTGTTTTTGGAACCATATCTCAGTTCTCTCTTTGCGATAAGGGCTTTCTCAATCTGGACCCCTTTTTCAAGTAACTCTGTGAAGTTTGTGCAACAATGTATTTGCAATGCAAATTTTAGGGGCCCTAGAAGTGTTTGGACAAACATGTCGACTTTTTCTCTTTCAGGGATATCAATGTGACATCGACTAGCGAGGATCCTCCATTTTTGAAAGAATGGGATAAACGTCTCACCTGAATCTTCTTGCGTGAGATTGCACAAGCTAGTGATAGAGGTATCCATGTCAATGTTGTACGCATAATTTCTTATGAAATTTCTTTTGAGCTCATCCCATGTCTGGATATCCTTTTGAGTTGAAAACCACTCAAGGGCTTGACCCGCCAGACTTTTAGAGAAAAGTCTCATTAAGTATGTTGGTTCGTAGGTGATATCCATACAGTTGGTTGCAAATTCGTGAACATGTTCAATGGGATTTGTCTTGCCTCTATATTTTGTGAAGTTGGGGGACACGTATCCTGACGGAAATGCAGGCATGTATAAGTTTGTGTCAAATGGGTATACATCTAGGTCATATGATATTTCTGATTTCTTGCCTGAACTGTACATGTTTTGCATAGTTTTCTCCATATCCCTCATTCTTGCTTTGAGTTCATCTATGGTAGGGTCATTTACGTTTCTGTATGTTGGATTACCTGGTACACCATGTGTTCCTGTCTGGTGTGCGTGAATGTTGGTGTATTGTGGTGGTACGGATTGTTGTGGTACGTATGACGTGTGTGGAGTGATATGTTGTTGGTATTGGAAGTTATGATTGGGTGCATGTTGATGAGTATGAATGTTGGATGAATATGTTGGGATGTGTCCCCTAGCCATGTGTGTCATTATTTGGGGGATGTTGTGACCATGACTGTTATAGTGTGTCAATGATGTCATGTGTTGTGTTATTTGGCCACCTTGTGTAAATTGTTGGTTTTGTACAAGGGGGACGTTTGTGTTTGTACCTTGGGAGGCAATGACATTTGACTGTGTTGTTGTGTTAACGTTTTGTTGTTATCCTTGGATAAAGATACGTCCTGTGGCTCCTCCCGAAGGATTTTTTGAATTACTACTGAACGAATTTGTTGAAGTTGTGTTCATGGTAGTAGATGTAGTTGTCAAGGGGGGATTGTGGTGACTTGATGATGCCCCCGTGGTATTTACTGTCGTGGTAAAAAGAGGATTGGAATAATTTTCCCATATTGTTGAGGAGCCAAGAGCGGTTCCATCTAATTGAGGTAGTGTCATGGATGTTGTGGGCATTGTGGATGATTGTGATCCCCCAATAGATGTAGCATTTATTGTGTTGGAGATGTTTGGGATGTTGGGCGTGGTATGTACTGTCGTTGTGGTCCCAAAGGAAGTATTGCTCGTAGTATTTAGAAGTTGACCACTTGTGACATGTTATGTGTGTTGTTGGCATTAGGGTCATGAACTGTCAAATTTAGTGTGTTAATGTCAAATCCTTGTGGTAACTTAGCTCCTTCACTCAAGAGCATAGCTACGAATCTGTCTCTGTCCTGACAAGCTATTGTTTCAGCAAGCTGACAGGCCTCTGGGTCTTGTGTCAATGCCTCTATGTTTTCCTAAAGTAGTTGACCATTTTCATCTCTTTGCAAGTAGAGTTCGAATGTACTGTTTAATGAGGATTGTGTTGTCACTGGAGGTTGATTGTCTAAATTAGAAAATGGATCGTACAAGGTCCAGTTTGAGTCATGTGGAGGATTGTTGATAGTAAATAGGGGGTCTTGTCTAAAGTTTTCCATTTGTCTCTTTTGTTTTTGAAGTCTAGTTTCAACCATAAATGAGATTGCTCAAATGGGAATGACGACTAAATGCGAGTATGACACTATGTAAAGTCTAATTTCAAAATGACAACTAGAATGACTAATGTTTTTGGTTTTTTGTGAATAGGATATGCAATTTGTATGCAATGTAAGACAAGGTTATCTAAGCACTTTTAAGCTCAAACTTTGTTTTCAATTTTGACTGCTAAAGGACTTTGTTTGAAATGACAAGTTGACAAGGTCTAAATGACTAGTGAGTCTTCCTAACTAGACTTTTGAGTTGGAAGAATCTCACAAAAGCAGACAATGACTAAAAGGAGGTTTGATAACTTGGTCCAAGAGGGTCTAATTTCGAAACCAATGACTTTGCAAAGTGTGCTTAAGATTTGCCTAATCCTAAGTATGCAAAATATGAACCTAGGGATAGTCTAATGCCAAGTGTATGCAATGAAAAAGAATGAGGTATGAAACCTATGGTGACTAATGCAAACTAATGGTCAAGAATTTGAGCAATTTCAAGTTTGGCTTCTGAAAGAATCTTCTTGATGACAGTGTTTGACAAATGGTTGACAATTTGAAGACCTCAGGTTTCAACTGTAAAGTTTAAAATTTTGACAAGCAAATGCATCGTTTGAAATTGCAAATGTGTCACAGTTTAGCAGATGCGGTTCGGTTTTGCACTTGCGGTTTTTGAGTTAACAGATGCGTCGCGACACCTACAGATGCATCGTTTTAGGTCTCAAATTCCGTTTAGCAGAGCAATTGCGTTGCAGAAAATCAGTTGCGGTTTGACAGATGCAACTCAGTTTAATTTTGAAGTGATTTTCTTGTCATTTTGATGAAAATTTTGATTTGTTTGGAGAGTGTTTTATTTCAAACTGTGGTAGAACCAGAATACACTTGACAAACACAGTGTTTTAAAAAGTAACCAAACACACATCAGATAAGCATGATCCTAGGTTAGGCCATGACAATATTCGCTAGATTCCATGTGGGTTTCCCCAACCGCATATCTGTAGCGTGTGAATTCAGAAGCTTGGCTGCACGGGCTCCCCCTTATAGTGCACTCTCTTCTCAGGCCAACCAAGCTTCCAACCCCCATGAAACTCCCATGGTGAGCTAATCACCTCTACTACAAACTGCGAAAGTGTGGATGCCTTCACACCGACCGGTGCTGCGCTAGCAAATAGAAGGATTTTGGCTTTCTATACAAGAGTTTTTAGTTAGGGACCCCCATTCGAGTGGCCATACATGGGGCAAGAGATTAATCACCATTAAGGTGGCACTCCAGCCTGAAGAGGTTAAGCTCAACAGGGTTTAAGGGAGTACAACTTCGTCCGTATGACACATCCGCACAAGCAACCTTAGGTTTTCCCTTAAGGTTTACATTTATATACCGGTTGGGGGTAGCTTGGCTTTAGCTCCGTTGCCAGTTTGAGTCGCGTTGGGGTGATGAAATCCCCAGGCAAGCCCAATTTCTAGAGTTGGTAACCGTTTCTCTTACACCCAAGATCGCCCGAAAGTGCGAGGGGAGAGGATACTCCGATATACCAAGTCAGGGTAAATAACAAATAAGAATAGGTCTGGTTTTTCTGATCACAAGGTTTTCACCAAGTGAGAGCATACTCACCTACCATTCTGCAAGCACAATCAAACATAGAAGACATGAGTTCCTTTTACGTGCACCAACATCAAATGTTTTCTAATCTAAGAAAAAAAAGCACAAAGTTTGTTTATTCCTTCTTTGACATTCGAATCTGCAAACAATGAATTAGTAGTCTTTTTAAGCAATGGTCTTCGACACACGAATGGAGATCGCCACACGCTACAAGAAAAGATTAGTAACACAAAAAATCTAATCTATCCAACATGCAGAAATAAAAAACACAGAAAAAAATAGAAAACCAGAAACCAGGAAAACCCAAAAATCCAAAAAGCAGCACCTCAAAACTGAAAGAAAAATTTTACCAAACAAATGTGGCTTGACATGGTAGATGCGTCATTCAGGTCTTCAGATGCAGCTCGAAAGGTCATATGTGTCGTTTTGGTTGTTAGTTGTGGCTTGTCAGGGCGATTGCGGTGCTTCTGTAAGCAGATGCGTCGCGACGCATCAAATGCGTCACGATTTTTTTAAAAAGACACTTGCGTCAATCCGTACCTATACCTGCAAAACAACAGAAAACAACAAAAAAAAAATTGTACGGAAACGAGAAAACGGAGTCAGGTTCACCAATGTAACTGAGGGTAATTTCTAAGGATTAGGATTAGATTAGTTAAATCAAAGTAAAATGATAAAAACCCAAAGTAGCTACAAAACACAATGGAAATACATGAAAGAATGATTATACCTGATCGCCGAAGTCTCCATGATTCATTTTCGTAGCACCTTCTTACTTGCTGGATATTGTTGCCCTCAGATTCATCATTCGAGCAATCTGGAAATGCCTAAGTCCTACAACAAGTCTTGAAGGATTTGATATGTCTAAATGCCTATGTCTAAAAGCTTATGTCAATGCCTAAAACAAATGCTAAAGTTGATCCAATGACTATATTAACTACTAAAATTGCCTATGACAATAAATGTGAAAGTAAATAAATGCCTATAATAACTATGCAAAATGCCAGCATGTGTGTGTTCGAAAAGTGAGAAGAAGATGGCATTTTATAGAAAAGGCCATTTCAAATGGACGGACGAGATAGATTAATGACAAGAATCTAAAATGAGCAATCCAGATTAAACCTGAGAATCCCTAATTAGGGTTAGGGCAAAATCCTTAATCGAACGGTCAAAACAAAATCGGATCGACGGTGGAGAATAAATGAGACAATTAATTAAAGAAATAAAGATTTTCAAAAAATCAAGAAGATAAGATTGCCTAATTTGCAAGATTCAAAAAATCAAAGAGATAAGATGTGGACTGAAGATAAGATTTGAAAAATCAAGAATCTGCCCGATTGCTTGATTTTTAGAAGATTAATTACTAATTTGAATTAAAATAATTCAAATTATGGATTTTGAGAGATAATAAATAATCTTTTTTAGATTATTTATCAAAAAGGACTGATAGTTAAGATTGACATGACATTTTAAATAATTTAATTTATTTAAAATGAGAAGAATATTAATTGGCAATTAAATAATTAAATTTAATTATTTAATTTAGGAGATGAGATTAATTAATTAAATAAATTAATCAATTTATTTAATTAAGGCAGATTAGTGACATATTAAATAAATAAATAAAACTTATTTATTTAATAATGGGAAAATTAAATGAAGAAAGGGAAATTAGATAAATTAAGGAATTTAATTAATTAAAGAAAGACTTAGACAATTAATGACATATTTAATAAATAAATAAAATTTATTTATTTAATAATCATGAAGAATGAATGACATAAATTAATTAAATAATTTTGAATTATTTAATCAATAATCGAGTGTGGACCAAGGACATAATTAAATGTATTAATTATGCTAGGACGAGAGTGGTAAAAATGAAGCTTGTAGGCCTAGGTCATTTTTAGGTGTCTACACCTTTAACAAGGAGAGACATGTGAAGCTGTATTTATTCTCCAATGAGGATTTTCTCAAAATTAATTTCATTGGGCCATAATATAATTGAATGCAATTGATTGGATGATGATGTACAATGAGCTCCCAAATTAAATGTAGTTCCTCTTGATGCTTCTAGAGGATTGATTTGAGCCCTTGGATTGATTTAATCCTAGCCATTGAAATTGAAATGTAATATCTATAAAGGCCTTTTCCTTCTCATTTTGTAGAGGTTAGAAGGAGGATTAGATTTTAGGGGTTAGAAGGCCAGAATTGGCAAATAGATTTTAGAAATTCGCTTTAGGAGATGAGAGAGCAAGATGACTGTTATGTAAATTCTGGAGAAGTTAATGCAATTGGATTGTTGATTTGGAAAAATTTGTGTTCAACTTCAATAGTTTATGGTTTCTTGTTCTTGATTCTCAATGTTAGATGGTAGATTTTAGTTCTTTTGCAATAATGGTGAAATGTGAATGATGTTTGATCGATCTCGAGTCCATACTTTTAGCAATTTGTTGATTGTAAGTTACTATGTAAAGTTATTATGGGCCTTCTATTGTGCTTAGTTCAACTGTGAATGCTTGTTTACATTGCACCAGTAATTAGGTATGTGGATGAATATTCATAGTCTAAAAATCTTGAGTTTCCTTAGAAGATTGCATTGTTTCTATGGAGTTGTAGGCTTGTCCTTGATTAAGTAGAGATTGGTTTTATTGGGGATCTGTCCATTTGCAACTTTCATCATTGTTGTGATTGATCGTAAGAGTTAGCTAGAATAGAAATCTCTCTCTTGAACCCTTTATCGTTTGCTATTTCTTTTAAATTTGGGTTAGTTTTAGGATTGAAAGCATCACCATATTGTTCCATCTGATGAAAGCATACTTCCAACATTGTTCATTTGTAAGGCCCCTTATGATTACTAGCATTTTCGCATATTATCTGAGTTGTTTCAGCATTGTCAA
The DNA here is from genome assembly GCA_007258455.2 of Sequoia sempervirens. Classification (NCBI taxonomy): domain Eukaryota; kingdom Viridiplantae; phylum Streptophyta; class Pinopsida; order Cupressales; family Cupressaceae; genus Sequoia; species Sequoia sempervirens. Next base: position 1,477,187 of record VDFB02000010.1, on the reverse strand, counting down.
GACTTGACATTAGAGACCTTGGGGTTATCTCTTGAGGCTTGCTGATAGAGATTTACCTTTCAAGAGAGATAGAGTACTTGTATTCTATCCGAGTTGTTGTTGTGTAGAAAACACCATCAACAAATCTCCCCAATTTTAAAACATAAGGGGACCTTATCCTTTCAAGACAAATTTTTTAAAATCTTTTTATTTTTTCATAGTTTAAGCTTTCAAAAATTGAAAAATTTCCATAAAATCAAAAAAACACACCAAAACAATTAGAGTCATAAGTTCATGCTACCCCTCAATATGATGCATGCCAAGAATAACATGGAGAAAAATAATTCAAACCATTTTACAACTAATCAATATCCCCAAGGTGAGAATTTATAAGTCCATATTATAATAGATAAATAAGATATGGTGGATCAAAAAACTTTCCTTGTCTTATTACTTGACACCTAATTTCTAGAACTATGAAAAATGACATTGAATGGTTTAAATTGAATTGGTGAAATCCTTGTAGCATCATAAATTATCACCCCTAAAAATTTCACACTACCTCAAGACACCTTATTTTTCCTACAAAATTAATTATAATAATAATTTATATTCATTTTGGGGCCAATAGATAAAATATATTTAAATCCCTAACATCCCAATAAGTTTGAGAAAAAATCACCCAATCAAGGATGTGGGAATCCTTGAGGTCTTAAAGTGGTCCTATTTTAAATTTAACTTTTGGTGTTGGTATTTGGAGAATTAAAAAGATCCCAGGTTGGCCTATAATCAGAAATATCAATCATAATGCATATGTAAACAAGTTTTATTCTCATTTGAATATTAGAAATGAGATGATTATGAGAATGCGATATTATGATCAAATTGTGAAGATATATTGAGGTATTCCCTACATGCTATCTACACCAATCTATTATGTTTTGTGAACTAACCTCTTGCAGGTCCATCAAGAAATCAAGGCATCCATCAATAAAATTTGTGGCAACTTGTAGTGTGACATCACTTCATCAAGGATTTTATATCAAAGGTAATATTGTCAATTATCATTATCATTTTAATCAACTATTGTCTTAGCATCTGCTCGACCTAGGGTATCCCCTCTTGATCATCATCATTTGTTGTACGTAGAGGTGGAAACAAAAAAATGGGGTTTGACATAAGAAATCCCATATACAACACAACCTTTTCCCCTTTTCCAAGTGTGTAGGTTAGATCCAAAGGTTACATCAATAGACATCTATAGGAAAAAACAATGTAGATCTATACCTTATAGCTCAAAATTTTACATATTTATAATCTTATATCTTATTCAAGGGAACTCACACCCTTGACCAACAAATTATGCTTCAAAATCTAATGACAATTGCAAAGATATCTAATTTTTTTAGATCTAGGTTTGTTTTGTTATTTTTCATTTTTGTCTATGCAATAAAATATATTTTTAGATCTATGGTTTATATCAAAATAGACTTGTTAAAACATACATAAACTTATCATCTTTGCAACTCAAGAGAACACAAACCCTAGGAGATTGGATCTCCCTTGTGGCAACAATCCAATCATCAAACCCTAGTTGGTTTGTATTGGAATGTGGAGTCCAAGTGAAAAGAAGTTAATCCTAGTTAATCTAGTTGGATCTAGGATCACATTTCCTACTCTACATTTTGGTGAACCTATCATATCCCACACTTGCAATTTTTTTTATTTTCAAAGAATAAAATCTGAAAATTGAAATAAAAACTAGGTGCTTGAAAGGACTTGTAGTAGATTTGCATTTTTTCATTCTCAAAATTAAGCATTTGTATTATTTTGTTCATTAAGAATTAAAGGTCTTGGTGATTGAAATTTAGAGAGAAATTGAAAAGTAATTTTAAATTTATTTTCAAATTTGATTAGGGCTAAGGTCTAATTTATTTCATTGAGAAATTTGAATACAATTCTAAGTTTATTTTATTTGTCAAAGTGCACTTTAGTGAAAGAACCATTAAAAAGGTGAAGAATTGCATAGTGTTTTCATTTCAAAAGATTAAAAAGTATTGATTTTTTGCATTTTTGGGAAAAATTCAGTTAGTTATAGTATTTTAAATTCTAAAAATTACCATTTGAACATATTGCATTCCTTTAAAAACATAAAATTTTATGCACGTGTATTTTCACATAGAAAAAATAGGTTTTCATGCATTTCCAACCATTTTTTTGCTTTCAGACTTGAACTTGTGCAACAGTAGACCCTCAAACAATATAGTTCATTTACAATTTTTTGACATTATTAAAATATTAATTATTCTATAGTCTAGGGTTCCCTCTCCCCTATCCTGTCATTTTGGTATCAAATTTTCTTTGTGAATTGGCCTCTATTTAGATTTGGTTCCTATTTCTGATAGTTGGTCTTGAAACTTCTAGATTTTGCTATGCATTATCAGTTTGACCCTAATGCATTACCCCTCAAGAAAAAGGACATAACAATATGTTTTATTTTCAAAAAATTTCTTTTGATATAGAAAAATATGGCTTGTCTAAAAAATATTTTTTGAGGCATTGCATCAAACCCTATTCTATGTCGTCAAAAGGGACATATGTTGGCCTTTGGCCCACCAATAGTTTTTATAACTATGAAAAGAATAAAATAACTAATACATTTATTAACATCAATTTACCTAATCTTCATTCTTCAAGTAATCATGATACTCATGTTTGTCCCTCTCCCAATATCTCTGCTACTTGTGAGGATATCTTAGTGCAAGAGGATGCAATCATTAATACTCATTTTTTCCCTCTCCCAACATCTCTCCTACTTGTGAGGATATCTTGGTGTAAGAGGATAAAATAATTGGTACTCATGTTTGTCCCTTTCCCACTATCTCCCCTACTTGTGAGGATATCTTGGTGCAAGAGGATGCAATCATTGATACTTTACCTAATCATGAAACTTATTATTATCTCTATCCCAATGTATATCCTACTTGGGAGGATATTTTGGTGCAAGGTCCTCAGATGTAATCAATGATAGTAAGGTGGATTGTATAGATGAAGATTCTAAATTGACATTAGATCCCCCATTGATAGAAGATCATCAACAAGTAGTTAAATCAGATGAAACTGTAAACCCACAATTTATTATTGGACCTAATATCATTATTGGACCTCCTTCAAGTCAACCTAAACCTCCTCTCATTATAGGACCTCCTACAAACCTAATGGAGGAGAATCCTTAGTTGTAAAGCAACCTTGTATCAACCAAAAACATTTTGCATTTTAGTTTGTAGCAGTTTCAACATTTCATTCTGCATTTCACTGCATTATCATTTCTCGGCTTGTGGAGCAGGATATAGCATCTACATGAGGTCATCTACATCATATCCAAATTTTAGATCATTTGCATTCGTCTACTAAAAGTTATCGCTCTTAGAATTTTACTATAATTCATAGACAGAGCATTTGGGGTCGACCTAGTCCAAAATTCATAGTGCAAACTTATTTCAGAGTGTGCAAAGCTTATTGGAGCATCGTACAAGCATTTTGGGTCCAAGGGGATCTTTCTTGGAGATCTACAATACATTTCATTTCTTGAAGGATTATCTTTGATGTTTTAAGGCCAACCTTCATGCTTGATCATTCATTGGGTTTTGTAAACCCTTGAGGCCGACGCAGACCATTATTGGAGCTGGAGGATCATATTTAAGATCATTTGTAATTCATAGGAAAGAAGTCATCAATAGTTCATGATTAGATTTAAGATTAGGTTTCAGATATTTTTGAATATTCAGATCTGGTTTCCAAATAATGTCTTTGGCCAGTTGTAATGTGTAATTCCCTTGCGACATGCTTGTGAGCCCTAATTATTTCGCATGTGATGCATGTAAGAGTTCAAGTTATTGAATCAGTGAAAGTTCATGTTTTTGATCATTGATATCTTATGTTATTTCCTTTGTGTTGACTCTAAGATGCATGATTGGATAGTCCTTTATGGGATCTCCATATGTGATTGCACAAAGTGGTATCAGAGAAAGTTTGCAAGCCTGAAGGAATTCCTTATGGTAAAAAAATTGTTGACTTGAGGTAGAATGCATGCATTTTCAACCAGTCACTGACTGTGAGGTAGTTGAAACCCTTGCAGCCAGATCGCCAGATTGAGGCAATTGCACTAGATCCAAGGATAGAGATGCTACCAAGGAGAGTGCCTACTATGGTGAATGTTTCTACAAGAATGGATGAGATGATAGAGATGATGCAAGAAATGCGAGTTTGATTAGACACATTAGAGGAAGATAGAAGAAGAGGTCTAAACCCTAGAAATGAGGATGAAAGCGATGATGAGTTAGATCGTGTTATGAATCATAATGAAGAAATCATAGAAGGAGAAGAAGAATCTGATCAAGTGAAGATGTTGAAAGCTATTTCCAAAATTAGTAAGCGACCTAGAATTGAAATTCAAAATTATGCGGGAAATTTAAACCCCGAGGAATTGATTAATTGGATCAATGATATGGAATAATACTTTGAATATGAATAAACTAAATATTTGGAAAGAGTGAGATTTGCAAAAATTAAGTTGAAAGGACATTCTACTTTATGGTGGAGAGAAGTTCAATTGGATAAAAATAGGAGAGGAAAGGATAAAATCACAAAGTGGGATAGGATGGTGATAAAGCTAAAGCATCAATTTATACCTATTGATTATGAGCTTGAATTGATAAAAATATTGCAAAACCTAAGGCAAAAGAAGAAATTTGTGAAAGAATACACATAAGAGTTCTACAAGATGATCATTAGGATTGGACATAGTGAAGCAAGCAAATAAAAGGTGGCGAGGTACATCAATGGATGGAAAACAAAAATTCAAGAAGAACTAAGCCTGGTGAAGATGAAATCAGTTGAAGAGGCATACCAGTTTGCACTAAAAGTGGAAGAGAATATGAGCAAGAAGTTTGAGTAGAGGTAGAGAAGTGCAAGAGGAAGATTCCAGAGGAGCAGATCACAATTTGGAGAAAGAAAACCTTATATAGAGTAGTTCATAGAGATAGAAAACCTTACCATAGTGAAGAAAGGGACTGTAATTCATACCACAGAGGGAGAGAAGATAGAAATATCTATCATAATGATAGAGGAGGTCATAATTCATATCAAAATGAGGGATATAGAAGAGATGAAGGAAGATCTGAGAAGAGAACGTTTAGAGGAACTTGTTTCAAGTGTGGAGGTGAAGGACATAGAGCATTTGAATGCCATCAAGGAAGTACTGGTAAGAAAATTAAGCATACCAGAAGAGAAGCTTAGGTGGATGAAGAACTTGTAGAATCCCCTAATTTAGTTGGAAAACCAAAGAAATGTGAGTCATTAGTGAAGAGGAGAGATTTGATGCATGAAGAAGTGACCAAGGAACCACCACAAAGAAAGAGTTTATTCAAAACAATATGTAAATCTAGAGGAAAGGTATGCAAAGTTATCATTGATAGTGGTAGCACTAATAACCTAGTTTCAGAAGAGATGGTGACCAATTTAAATTTGAAGAAATTGAAACATCCAAACCTCTATAGGATAACATGGATTCAAGATGAGCATAAGATATTGGTGTATGAGCAATTGTTTTGTGAAATTTCATATAGGGTCATATAAGGATGAAGTGTTGTGTGATATTATGCCTATGGATGCATGTCATTTACTATTAGGAAGAACATGGAAATATGATAAGAAAGCAATTCATGATGGAAGAAGGAACACCTATACTATAACTTCAAATGGAAAGAGAATTAAGTTGATATCTTTGGAGGAAGAGGACAAAAGTGAAGTTTGTAGCACTTCCAAACTATGTTTGGTAGATGGAAGGAGTTTTTGGATGGGTTGAGGCATGAGAACATGTGTTTTAAATTGATCCCAAAGAAGGGTGGTAGTCTAGAGGCAGCAAATGATAAAGATCCACCATAGACAAAAGCAGTAGAACTATTGACAGAGTATGGAGACATCATATAAGAGAATGTACTACATGGACTTCCACTAGTCTAGAGAATCATTCATCACATAGATCTAATACCTAGAGAAAGTTCACCAAACAAGGAATCACATAGGATGACACCAAAAAAGAATGCAAAGTTGAACCGACAGATACAAGTGTTGTTGAAGAAAAGTTTGATCAGAGAAAGCTTAAGCCCATGTGCAGTACATGTTGTACTTGCACCAAAAAAAGATGGATAATGGATAATGTGTATAGATTTTGGAGAAATCAATAGGATCACAGTCAAGTATAGATTGCCATTGCCAAGAATGGATGACATTATGGATTGTTTGAGTGGAGAAAAGTATTTCACAAAGATTGACCTAAAGAGTGGATACCATCAAATTAGAATTAGAGAAGGAGATAAATAGAAGACTACATTTAAGAATAAAGAAAGGTTGTATGAGTGGTTAGTGATTCCTTTTGGATTGACCAATGCACCTAGCACTTTCCTAAGATTGGTGAATGAGGCATTGAAGAAATTCTTGGGTAAGTTTGTTATTGTCTATTTGGATGATATTCTAATTTTTAGTAAGACTAGAGAAGAACATTTGTGTCACATCAGACAAGTATTGTAGAGGCTGAGAGAAGAAAATTTTCTAATTGATGTCAATAAGTGTAGCTTTATGAAGACAAAATTAGTATATCTAGGTTTTTTATTTCTGCTAAAGGATTGAAGATGGACCTTGAGAAGGTTAGAGCAATTGTTGAGTGGCCTACACCAGAAACATTGGAGAGCTAAGATCATTTCATGGATTGGATAGTTTCTATTGGAATTTTATTAGAAGCTTTAGCAATATTTGCACACCTATGAAAAAAATAATGAGAGGAGATAGGAAAGAATTTAAGTGGACATCATAGCACAAAGAAGTTTTAAATTGTTGAAGCAAAAGGTGACAGAGAAACCACTGTTAGCATTACCAGATTTTGAAAAAGTATTTCAAGTTGATTTTTATGCAAGTTGGAATGTAATAGGAGAAGTGTTGATTCAAGAAGGGAGACCAATATCTTATTTCATTGAGAATTTGAATGATGCTAGAAGAAGATATTCAATTTATGATTAAGAATTCTATGCCATAATTCAAGCCTTGAAGAAGTGGAGACATTACTTGTTGCCTAAGGAGTTTGTGTTGTATACTGATCATCAAGCCTTGTAGTATTTGAATAGTCAAGGAAAGTTGAATTAGAGACATATGAGATGGGTATAATTCTTCAAAATTTATACATTTTTGTTGAAGCATAGGAGTGGCAAGTCAAAAAAAGTTGTAGATACATTAAGAAGAAGGAATTTGTTGACAAAGATGAGAGTATAAGTATTAGGTTTTGAATAATTGAAACATATGTATGAGGATGGTCCATATTTTGTTGAAGTTTGGAGAGAATGTAAGGAACCAGTGGTGACAGACTGGAGCCAATGGTTGGATTATTTCATTTAAGAAGGCATGTTGTTCAAAGGAAATCGGTTATGTATTCCAAAGAGTTTAATGAGGGAGAATCTAATTAAGTAGAAGAATAGTGGAGGATTAGCAAGATATTTTGGAGTTGATAAGACAATAGCTTTGGTGTGTGAACACTATTTTTGGCCACAAATATATAATGATATAAGGAAGTATGTTAAGAGTTGTAGAATCTGTCAAGTAGCAAAAGGGAGTAGTCAAAATAGTAGATTGTATAAACCTTTGACAGTACTGGAGAGACCTTGGGAAGATATAAGCATGGATTTCATATTAGGATTACCAAGAACATAGAGAGAATATGATTCAATAATGGTAATAATAGATTTTTTTTCTAAAATGACACATTTTATTCCTTGCGAGAATACTAATGATGCTATGCATGTTGCTAACCCATTTTTCAAGGAGGTTGTGAGATTACATGGATTACCGAAGACTATAGTTTCAGACAGAGACACCAAGTTCATTGGATACTTTTGGAAGATATTATGGAAGAAGATGAGGACAAACCTAAAGTTTAGTTAAGCATATCACCCATAGATATATGGACAAATAGAGTTAGTGAATAGGAGTTTGGGTAACTTGTCAAGATGTTTTGTTGAAGACAAAGTAGGAAATTGGGATATAGTTCTATCACAAGTAGAGTTTGCATATACTAATTCAGTAAATTAGAGCACAAGAAAGATACCATTTTAACTTGTGACATGAGTACATCCTAGAGGCATTATAGAGCTTAGAGACATTAGCATGGAGGATAAGAGGAGAGTAGAAGAAGAAGAGTTTGTAGGATTCATGTAGACATTGCATAATAGAGTCTACAAGCATTTGGAAGACATGAAAAATAAGTACAAGGAGCAGGAAGATACGAAAAGGATACATAAGGAGTTCGTTGTTGGAGATGAATTGATGGCATATCTCAGGAAGGAAATATTTCTAGTAGGTACATATAATAAGTTGCAACTTGCAATATTCTAAGGAAGTTTGATTCATGAAATGCATATGAAGTGGAGTTACTGTAGACACTTGGTATATCACCTATTTGCATTATTGCAGACATCTATGGGTATCATGAAGGATAGTCAAGTGACAATAACACAAAAATAGATTTGAAGGAGCAGTTACCACATCAACCACCAGAGGAGATTGAACAGATTTTGGATACCAGAATTAGAAGGAGCACTAGGAACAAGAAGTACAAGGAGTATTTAGTAAAGGGGAAAGGAAGACCAGTGGAGGATTCATCATGGATTTCTTAGGCTAAGGTGGATCCTTTTTTCCCTCTAGCCCTTGGAAAGTGAGGGACTCACTTTTCTTCAATCCTCCGGTGTCGAATGCAAGAGCATCCCTGGTTGAATATTAGTTTCAACATTTCATCTCAAATTTCACCGAATTATCATTTCTTAGCTCGTGGAGAAAGATATAGAATCTACATGAGGTCATCTACATCATATCCAAATTTAGATCATTTGTATTCGTCTACTGCAAGTTATCACTCTCTAAATTTCACTATAATTAACATATAGAGAATTTAGGGCCAAACTAGTCTAGAATTCATAGTGCACACCTACTCCAGAGCATGCAAAGCTTAATGGATCATCATACACGAATTTTGGGTCCAAGGGGATCTTTCGTGGAGATCTACAATACGTTTCATTTCATGAAGGATTATCTTTCATTTTTTAAGGTTGACCTACATGCTTGATCATTCATTAGGGTTTGTAAACCCTTAAGGCTAACACATACCATTATTAGAGCTGGAGGATCATACTTAAGATCATTTGTAATTCATAGGAAAGTAGTCATCAATAGTTAGTGATTAGATTTAGGATTATGTTTCATATATTTTTGGATATTCATATTTGATTATTGAATAAGGACTTTGGTTAGTTGTAATGTTGTAATGCCTTCATGGTCGGCTTGTGAGCCCTAATTATTTTACTTCCAATCATTAAATCAATGAAATTTCATTTTTTATAATTAATATCTCATATTATTTTTTTGTGTTGACTCTAAGTTTCATGGTTGGACAATCCTTTCTAGGCCCTCCATCCATGACTGCATCAAAACCAATCTAAGCCTCCTGGCCATATCCTAAAATTTGCAAAGAAACTCACAAACCAAAATGTGTTGCAAAAACCAAGTTAACATGCAATTTCTCACACATAAAACACTTGAATTAATAAACAGCCAAAGAAACTTCCAACCTCCATTCCATTTCCTCAACCATATATTCCTGACACCTCATCTTCCTCAACATAATGGAAAAGAGTATGATCTTGTTGAGAAACTTTGTAATACTCCAGCCAAGATCTCTCCTTGGGACTTAATTTAGACTTCACCTACATACCACAGGATGCTCCAAGAGGCTTTGTAGAAGATTGAAATATCACCTTTTGTCAAACCAAATGATGTAGCAACCTTGTTTGATTGTATATATAGGCAACAAAGTTGGATATTATGTTCCCTCAACATGATTTACCTCCTCCTAAAATTCAAAAGAAACATGATGCTCTAATGATATTTGTTGTCATTAATAAAACTGTGGTTAGATGTACACTTATTGACAATGGATTAAGTATTAATGTTTTTAGCATTGATCTTATAGATAAGATTGGTGTGGATAAGAATCTCATAAAACCTAATAATATTTCTATTTGTGGCTTTGATAATCTTGATAGGAAACCATTGGGGACAATCAAACTACCCATTAAGGAAGGAATAGTGACCTTTTCTACCCTTATCCATATCATTTTTGATACTATCTCATACAATCTTCTTCTTAGTAGACCATGGATTCATGCCATGAAGTGAGTCTTATCTACACTTCACTACAAGATGAATTATTAATAAAAAGGTACATATGGTAAAAGTAGATACAAAAAGTTATAATTTACAAGTCGAATTTGAACATCATTTCCAACTCCCTTAGTATTTTGATTCCATATTCAAATGTTGAACTATTACTTTGAAATGATAATGATGCTATGAATGAACTCTTGAGTAATGACTGGGGGTCATTAGACTTTACACCTCATTTAATTGGGGAATCTAAAATCTCACCATCAAATCCCAAAGAATTGAATGTTGTTTCAATAGCATCAACACAATACAATACAAATAATGATCGAAATAATGCTTCATCGTCAAGTACATGTTTTGGTGATGATTGAGGTTCAATAGATTTTAGACCCTTCTTTGTGGGAGAGTAAAAAATCTCGCAAAGTCATCCTAAAGATTCTTTTCTTTCATTTACTCAATATTTTTCTAAATCAACAAATCCAAAAAGATCATCCCATGATGGCGATGGGGACTCTTTAGCTTTCATCCCTCATGTGTTGGTGATTTCTAATCCTCACATGTCAATACTTAAAAATGATTTAGATTCTTGTAAAAGAATCAATTCTTCTCATGATCAATTAAATAAGACTTCTCCTCCTCCATTGGAGTTGGAAAAGTGTTATGGGATTGGATTTAAAATTATTTCTAAAAGTGGATACAATGAAAACATGAAACGAGTTGTAATGAAAAAAATTATACTCCCTTCTTGGAGATGGTACAATTCCTCACTTAATATGGACCTATTTTAGTACCATTGCATTTATGACCCTTTAAATCATCATTAATAGGCCCCTAAGACCCTTTATTTCGGATCTCAAGGCTTATTTTGACTAAAATTCCAAAAAAATCAATAAATACACTTAATTTTCTTACAACCCATCATTGACCCACCCCAACAAAATAGGGTGGGACTCATATGCCACCTTGGGTGTATAAGTCCCCCTAGGTGGGACCCATATGCCACAGGTAGCGTATGAGTCCCCTGTGACCCCTTTTTAGGGTTTGAGTGGGTAATTAAAGTTTTTAATTTAAAAATTTGGTTGATGTAAGCTTTTGATATCTAAATAACAGTAAATTAGATGAATTCCCTATATAAACAAGCTTTCAAGTCATTATTTTCATCTAGAAGAGTAATTTCAAGATCTAAGCATTCACAAGCACTCAAGCATTCTTTCACAAGAGCATTGAAGAGAAAACTTAGCAAGCAAATTTGAAGTCTTGGAGTATCATTATAGTGTTTTCACAAGTTTTCAAGCTCACTTTCATTCAATATCTATCATTGTCAAGGGTTGATTTTGGTTTCCTATGGTGAATCATAATGGATTCTAGGGTGGAGAGATGCAACTAGCCATCAAACCAAGCCTAATGACTTGTTTCCTAAGTGATTCCATCCTCCATTATCACTCTACTTTCAGCCTAAGGAAGGTACACATCTTGTTATGGCTTATTAGGGTGATTAGACATGTCCCAAAGTGAGTCATTCATCTTCATGCTTCATTCTTGCATCTCATTCTAGCACATTAGAATAGGGTTGAATTTCATTTCAAATTTCCTAATCTTAGACACACTTAAGGTTAGGATTTATACTCACATTTAATTTCAAGATTCATTGTTTTTATCAAGATTTAATTACCGAACTAGGGACCTTTGACCAAGCAAACCCCCCATAAGCAAATCAACACTATATTTTGTTTTGTAGGTCTTTTTACAAGTTAAGATCTAGAAATCAGGTTGGGAAGGAAGAGCAGAGATAGGAGAGTTGAATCATACTTTGATTCCTCAAAAAAGATAAATGGGATTGATACGCCACTTGTGGTGTATGAGTCCCAATATAGTGAAATTTCTAGATTTCTAAAGATCCAGACTTGTCATCACCAGATTCCTATTTCAGCCCAGAAACCCTAACCTGGGACTGATATGCCCAACCTGGCGTATGAGTCCTGATGTGCCTTAAATTTAGCATTTTTAGCATTTTAGAGCCTATTCCGAGCTTCTATAGATTTTCAAGTGCACCTCTATGTTTTCTTAGTTTTCTGTTCTATTTTGCATTAATTTCTAGGTCATTAATTGTATTCTAGCATATCATTAAGTCTCATAATTTTATCTTGCATGTTACTAGTCTTTCCAACCCGAGGACAACCTTTAGCAGATCTCTCTCTCATTCTATCATTGAATTGAGATCTATAGGGTTTCCTTGAATGAAACAATAGTGAAATAAGACCATATCCTTGCACTCCATCTCCTAAAAGGTGGGGCACCCTATTTATGTTATTTCATGATTGCATACATAAGATTTTGGAAGACTATGTTGATGAAATTCTAACCAAATCTTTAAGTCGACAAGATAATGTGAATAACCTTTGAAAGGTCTTTGAGCGAATGTGGAAATATTACATGAGATTGAATCCAAAAAGGTGTGTCTATGGTGTAGATAGTGGCATTTTTTTTATGTTTTATCAACCTCACAGAGGCATTGAGGTGGACATGAAGAAAATTGATGCTATACTTATCATGCCACCTCCTAGAAAAATTTCTCAATTTCTTACTTTACAAGGAAGAATTCAGGCTATCCATCGTTTCATAGCATCTCTAGTAGAATTAATGTTACCCTTCACACATCTTCTTAATAAAGAGGTTCAGTTTAATTGGAATGAGGATTGTAAACAAGATTTTGAGAGTTTGAAAGATTATCTTGCTACTCCACGTATTTTATAACCCGCTATGCAAGACAAGCCATTCATCCTTTACACAACAACATCGACCCATGCTCTCATAGCATTGTTGGCCCAACAAGATGAAAGTGGTAAAGAACATCCTATTTATTACATTAGATGAACTCTAATTGATTACGAGACAAGATGCAAAATGATAGAGAAACAATGTTTGGCCCTTGTATTCTCTACTAGTAAATTGAGACATTACTTACTGAATGTTGAAATACATGTGATGACAAAATTTGATCCCTTGAGACATATTTTCACTAAAACAAATTTATCCAGATGCTTAGCTAAGTGGGTTATGTTGTTGACTGAGTTTGACCTTAAGTTTGTTTCACAAAAAGGAATTAAAGAACAAGCCTTGATTGACCAGTTAGCTAACGCTCCCTCTCCCTTCGTGTTACCTAATAATGATTCATTCTCGGATGATAATATGTTGATGATTGAAACTAGTACATGTGAGTTATACTTTGACAACTCTAAGTGTAGAACAGGCTCTAGTGCAGGGGTTATAATAGTCCCACCCGTAGGCTTTGGTGCAGGGGTTATAATAGTCATGCCCGTAGGTAAGCCTATTCCCCTATCCTATCACTTAAACTTCCTATGCACAAACAACATAGCGGAGTATGAAGCATTAATTCCTAGATTACGCACTACTTTAACTCTGGGAGCCTGAGACATTAAGATATTCGGTGATTCACAATTAGTCATTAAGCAAATAAACGAAACATATCAAGAAAAATATGACAAATTATCAAAATATAAGGATCTCACAATGACTTTGTTAGAAATATTTGAATCCTACACCATTGATAACATCCCATGAAAAGATAATCAACATGTAGATGCAATGGTCAGTGTGGCTTCTTTGATACCTCCTCAAGATCCTTAAAAAAAATCACATTTATTGTGCACATAATTATTGAACCATCGATAAAATCTAATGTAGAAGTACTATCGACCACCATAGAAATCTCTAGTGAATGGTATGCACCGATATTTAATTATTTAAAAAATAGTACCTTTCCTAAGCTGACAACTAAGAATACTCGAGCTCACCTTCGAAAGCTTGCGTCTAAATATATAATTCTTGCCGACGTGTTGTATTAGAGGTCCTTTGATGGTCTCTTACTTAGATTCCTTAAACAATTTGAAATCCCCATAGCACTTGAGGAAGCCCATGCAAGTGCTTGTGGGGGACATTTTGGAGGAAGATCATTAGTTCAAAAGTTATACGTATAGGATACTATTGGAGGAATATGGAAAAAGATTGATTTGCATATGTTAAGAAATGTCACAAATGTCAAGAACATAGAAAATTGATCCATGCTCCTTTCGAGCTTCGCACACAACTTCCTATTTGTCCTTTCTCAGTATGGGGCCTAGATATTATTGGAAAGATTTCACTTCCCTCTTTCGCTGGACATACATTTATAATTACTACAATAGATTATTTCATGAAATGGGTGGAAGCAATTCCCCTTCGTTCAACAACCGCCAATGTAATATGTCATTTCATATTGGAACACACTATTTCTCACTTTGGACTTCCTTCCACGTTAGTTTCTAACAATGGGACACTATTGAAGAATAAGGATGTGAAGAAGTTCTTAGAAATTTTTTTCATACAACATTGTTTTTCAACACCCTACTACCCATAAGCTAATGGTCAAGAAAAATCAACTAATTGAACCCTCGAATAAATCTTAATAAAAATGGTAAGAAAACACAATAAATATTGGCACACATAGCTAACATATGCGTTATGGGTCTATCGTACAAATGTTAGAGCATCAACTGGGAATACTCCTTATTACCTTGTCTATGGAAATGAGGCAATAATGCCCTTGGAGTTAGAAATTTTCTTCATTAAGAATCACTCTTCAAGGAATTATTGATGATAATACATATAAGGAACAATAATTACATCAACTTGAAATGCTTGAAGAACAAAGCATTAATGCTCTTGAGCACCTTCAAGCTTATTCTAGAAGAATGCAGATTAGTTACAATGATAATGTCATCCCTCAGTTATTCAATAAAGGTGATTTGTTGTTATCTAACAATCAACATAACATCAATGTTGCCCCAATTGAAAAAGGAAAGTTCAACCCTAATTGGTTAGGACCTTACATAATTGATGAAAGTTATGGGTTTGGAGCATACACGTTAACAGAAATCGATGGTACACCACTTAAGGAACCTATTAATGTTGCACATCTGTGTTGGTACTATATCTAACCTTCTTGAATAATTTGAATGATAAAGAAATCGTGTTAGAGTCAGTAGATGAAATTCTATGTGCTCTCGCATTGCTTCGTTCTTGACAAACAATTGTTTGTGTGTCTTGAATACTAAAGTAATTGTTTAAATTAATTTTTAGGTTGTTACTTTAGGTTTCATACTATTCAAGTTCATCTTGTATGTTATGTTATATTAGATCCTTATATGCATTTAATGTTCTTAATTATATCATAGGTGCATTTAATTTAACATAACACACTTAATCATAATGTTACATCTAAAATAAACTAGAATAGTTTTAATTAGATCATATAGAGCATGTTAAATCATGGAGACATTTATTAAATAGTCTTACAAAGATTATTTGATAAATCACATTGCCATTTAACTTAAAACACATAAGCATAAACAATCAATCAAATGTAAATGATCATATATATATCACAAAGTTTTATAGTACATGTAATCAAATATACAATGCTAGGATGGCCTGTGGCTACCAGATCCCTCAAGATTTGGCGATCACCTATGTCTAGAGATAGTCTGTCGAGAGATGGTAGTATGTAATCATGATCAGGAACTGATAAGATAATCCAAGGCATACTGTATATCCTGTGCTCATCCAACAACTACGGTCTCTCGTCCGATGGCCTCTAGGCGCTCTTGCTCTATGTGGTCTTTGTCTGCCTATAGCTTGGCTACCTTTGCATGAAGTCTCTTGACCTCCACTGGACCTCAATACAACCAAATCTCCTCATAGGCAGCCTTGGCTTGATCAATGTGTCTCGTAGTGCCCTCGAATGCTACTCTCAATTTGACATAAGGCTCGAACAACTCTGGGTCTTGATCCATGATGGGTGGGGGCACATAGTCTGTATTGATAGCCTAATTGAAGACTAAAGGAGGCACTATCTCTATAGCTACCTGTCAGTAGAGATCCTACAAATCTCTCATAGACGAGCTGCAAGATAGAAATTATAAAGCTAATTAGTACGCATCATGATATACATATTGTAGACACTAAAAAATGTCTTAGTCCGCGAGCATCATTTTTCTTGGTCTTCATCTACGAGTAATTAAATAATTTCAATTATTTAATTATTCTTGATCACATTCCTCTATTAATTAAATATTTTTTTTATTATTTAATTAATTCACTTCTTAACCTTTACTCTACTAATGATCAATTAAATAAAATTAATTGCGTCGCTAATACCCCTTTCTTCAATAATTAAATAAATTACCATGTACTTAATTATTTGCCTATAATCATTTGTCTATAGTTAAATAATTGTGAAAATATTTAATTATCTCCCAATGATTCCCCTTTATTAAATAATTAATCTAAATTAATTATTTAATTCTCTTTTTCCATTTCCTCCTATTTAATTAAAATGATTATATAAATTATTTTAATTAAATACCCACTTTCCTTTTTCCTCAAATAAATAATTCAAATGGATTATTTATGCTCCACTTGTCCAAAGATTCCTTTCTCATGAAATAAATAATTTTATTATTTACTTCCTCCATTATCCCTCCACTATCTCATTTTTGAATCTTAGTCGCCGGTTGACTCTGGCCTCTTTTCAATCTTGACCCTTCATTTTGTAACCTCCACTCTTTTGTGTTGCATGTCCTCTCATTTGTCTATCTTGGAATCTTTCTAGAGGCTCAATCTTGACCGTCCATTCAAATGGTTGTTTATAAAAGAAGCCTTCCTCCTCCATTTTTGATTTAACAACCACTTATCTCCGACTTTCATGCTGACTATTTGCAGGTATTTACACATGTTAGCTTTCATCTGAAGGCATATCTGTAAAGGTAGATTTAGGAGAGACAAGAGAAGTTATTCAAATTCAAATATGGGGAGTGCTTTTACTTGAGTGTTTTCATTTTCCTCATGCGTGTTTGTTTTCTCTTGTTTAGATTGGGTTATTAGCTTAGAATTGTTGTGGTTGTCACTGGAATCTAGGTTGCTTGATTTTTACCCATCTTACATTGGTGAACCCAATGTGAAGACAAGTTTTTGCAGGTTTTTTATGACTTTTTCTTTTGTTTTTGTAAGTTTTCATACAGAACGACGCAACTGAGATGCACAAGGATGCAATTGCAGAAGAACAACACAACTGATAAGAGAAACAACACAACTGCTAGGCAAGAATCTGAATTCAAAATAGCAATGTATTCATGATGCACAATGACGCATTTGTGGGCGGGAAACTTGAATTTAAAATTGTGACACAACTGATCTACAATGATGCAACACAGTGTTGCAATTGAAGCCGAATGATGCAATTACTTAATAGGTATAAAAAAAAGATAGTTTTTAATTTTCTTTAAATTTTCCTTTTATGTCTTTAGTAGATTAGGGATTTTTATGTGCTAACTATCTCTTTTCAGCATGTGGCTTTGGATCTAAGGAGTTTCAAAAATGTTTCTTTAGAAACAACAAAAAAATTGAGATTTTCATTTTTCACTTAAGGCTAATAAATTTTTGTTTTCTTTGCTTACAACAACTACAACTTGCATCAAATTCATAAGGGTAAAATGAGCATGCATCTCTCATTCATAAGACTTTAAAATGAACAATAAACTGCATATTACACTCATGGGATATAAAATGAACATGCATCACATGTCATTGGATTAAAATACATGATTGTTTGTTTCATCATAACCAAAGGGGTTAAAATTAACGAGTGTTTTCTATGTTTTGTGGTTTGCAATTCATCATTGGATGTGTATGATCTCCTCTTCCACCACTTGGAAATATTGAGTATCAAAAGTATTTCTTTTTCACTTGTACAACCACCCCCACATTTGGATTTGGAATTAAAATTAACCACATGCGAGTGTGAGGAAAAGGCATTATGTATGCTCTCTCCTTGCGCTTTGTGTGATCTGGGAGATAAAAAATAGCGTACTTCCTTGATTTTTTGTACCTTTTAGAGGGCTTGCCACCCCACTTCAAAAAGTGGGAATTACCCAAGCGGTAACAAGCTAAAGCCAAGCTCTTTCGAACCACTATGTAAAAATGTGCTTGTGATGAAAGTCATACGCAACAGGTGTGGATGTGTCATACTGACAAGTGCCACCGCTAGTGTCCATGTGACACATTAAAATCCTTTCTTAGGAAGGGACTGGGAGGCCTCTTGATAATCTTGGTATAATATTACATGTATGGCCATCTTGAATGAATGCCCTTATTAAGAATCAATTGTTTAGTGGCCAAAATCCCTTTCACAGCTAGTGCAGGAATGGTCGTTCCAAAGCCGCCCCATGTTTTCACCATTCATGTGTAGAGGCATAAATTCCTCTTTGAGGAATTGATACTTGGTATGCCTGAGAAGTGAGTACCGTGTAAGGGGGAGCTAGTGCCACCAAGTCTCTAGCTATCTGCCTTGTTTGGTTGGCTGGAGAAATCCATGTGGGGATCTAGCGAGTGGTATCTTTTCTGAGCCTAGGTTGTGCATGTTGTCTATGAGTGTTTATCTTGAAATGAAACTTTTTCACACTTAAAATCAGATCAAAACAAGTGTTTGTGAATGCATTCAGTGTTTTCCAAACTTCACTTCACAAAATTTCCTCAAAATTAGTCAAAAACCCACTCAAAAACCAGGTCAAAACATAAAAATTGCAAAATCAATACTTTGTGAACCACAACTACCAAAAATAGGCCTGCAACTACATTTCTGTGTCACAACTGCTCACTAGAAAACCACAATTGATATTGTTAACTGCATCTAATAAAAATAGTGCCACAACTACCTAATAATCTGAAACTCACAAAATCCTTGTTCAAACTGAATCAATTCATTTTAACAGTGACCCTGACTTCTAAACTAGAGACTTGTAGACCTTTACCAATCCATTTCATCATCCTTATTTATGTTTTCATAGCATTTTAGGTGGCATCCTTACTTTGCACAAATCAATCCTAGGCCTTAGGTTGCACTTATCCTCTTAAATTTTAGACATAGAAAGTCTACTAAGCCTTTGGACAGTCCATGGTTTCTTATCCAATTTTTCAGACCTTCATCTTTCACTTTATCAACCTTTGTCATTGTCATCTTGGTCAAACTTGAGTCTCTAGATTGTGTCCTAGTTTAGACTCACCTTGTCAAAACTATCATCTTGATTATCACAAAGGTCAATGACATTTGGGTTTGTTATCTTGGAGCTACATTAGCTTGGCTACCATCCTTTGTCTTAAATTTTAGGATTCATATCCTTAGCATTATTTTAGCCTCATTTAGCTTCATACCATACTCATTTGACCATAGCTTCATTATCAATCCTTAGTCTTGACTTACATTGTGCACTTTCATTTTACATCTTTATATCCCAAAAACACAAAAACATAGCTTAATTTCATCTTAGCCTTAGCATCATTTAGTTTCCATATCATTTTCCTTGACTCTCAATTAGTCTACCTTTGGTATCCTTTGCATCCATTAGTTCATTTGGATTCATCCCTCAGTCATTATCCTTGCATGATCACCTTGCATACTTATATCCAAAAAAAGCCCAAAAACATAGTTTAGCTTAATATCACCTTGCATTACCTTCAAACTTGCAAGTCTCACATGGTTGAAACAAGGTCATGAACCAAAATAAAGAACATGGATTTCTCAAGTGATCCCTTTCATGACACCACCCTTGGATCATACTCAAATCAATCTACTCCATGAAGAGAAACACCACAAAGAGACCCAACCAACACATTGGACAATCTAAGTCTAGATGAATTCAACAAGAAAATGACTCTCAAATAAATTGAAAGAGCTTACTAAGATCGAAGGATTTTATGCATGGTTAATGAGCTTGTTAGCACTGATCCTAATAGATTCTTCTATGCACTAGTAAAAAAGGGTGCTAAAATCCATCAAGGCTTTGATGTCTCAACCATTGTGGAAGAAGATACTCAAAATCCATTTTCATTAGGGGTGCCATCTTTACAAAAAATGTCAACTATACCACTTGGGACAATGACACACATGACAACCACTACCACACATATCTCTATCATCTCCACACTTGGAAACAAGATGACCCATGCAACAACACAAGGACAAAATTTCACATTTTGAAGCTCATAAAATTTCATGGTAAGACCTTCACAAATCCTCTTTTTCAAAACACAAACCAAGGTCCTACACCTACAGTTCAAAACATGAACCAAGGTACCTCATTCCAATTTCAAAGCACACCCTCATCAAATCAAAATCAACCAACCAAATCTAGGAGAATTCACATTGTCCCGCGAAGGGTGCCAAACCAAAACATTAATAAAGGACTTACCCCATCATTTCAAAACATCAATCAAGGACTTACTCCATCATTCCAAAATGTTAATCAAGGACCCACACCATCTTTCCAAAATGCAAATCAAGGACCAACATTTCAAATCCAAGGAAAAAATCAAGGGCCTACACCTCAATTTAAAAACACTATACCAAACACAAACATGACTTTTGGGACAAATCCAAATGCCAATTTCACTCCAAACCAAAAAAAAAACATCAATATGGAAACCAAGGTCCCACGCCACAAAATGTCAATTCAAACCAAATTTGATATATGACCTCAACACCAACACCATAACACCAAATCCAACCAATACAACACCATATCTTGTAGACACTTTGATGCAACAAATACAAACCATCCAACAACAAATGGAAAACATGCAATTGGGAACCAACAAGAAAACCTATTCCATGGAGGAATTGTGCCCCTTTCCATTCGACAAAAATCTATACATGTCACCCTTTCCCCTTCACTTCATGAAACCACCTTTACCCAAGTACAAAGGGAGAGGAGATTCAATAGAACAAATACAATAATTTAATATGTCATGTATGGAGGTCACATACGATCTTACTTACTTAATGAGACTACTGCCACGAAGTCTCACGGAACTAGCCCTAGATTGGTTTGCACATCTTCCTCCAAGGATTAGAACATGGGGTGAACTGGATGATAAATTCATTAATCACTTTTCCTTTAACATCAAAAGTGATGTCACCCTTGCAACATTATGTACAACCAATCAATAAGAGGAGTCACTTACCTCATTTTACCAAAGATAGCAAAGTCTAGCTAGCAAGTTCCCTTTTCACATTCCTAAGAAACAACTAGTCACCATGTTTGTGGAAAACCTAAATGTTGAAATAATGAGTGGTCTTCAAATCCAATGTTGCACAACTTTTGATGAGATCCTTGATAAATGTTTCCTTATTGAAAAAGGTCTTGTTGTAAAAGGACTAGTCAAAGTACACAAAGAGACCCCAAAGTCCAATAATGACAAAAGAAAATATTGGTCCCAAAACAAGAATGTCACAAATGATGGAGTTGTTGATGTTAAAGTGATAACCAAAGGTCCAACCATTCATTTGAAAGGTACCTCTTCATCAAACACACAAAACACATCAAATAACCAAGCACAAGTTCAAAATCAAACATTTAATGCAGTTCAAAATAATAACAACTCAGAGGTCCTCCACGCGCCAAGAAAACATAGAACCAATTGGGCGAACCCATCAAATTAGTTCTAAAACAGCTTTTGCAATCCAATATCATCCAACTACTAGACATCAAAAACTATGAACCCTCATTGATCAAACCTAACTGGTGGAAAGAAGATGAATATTGTGAATATCACTACAAAAAAGGACATAAAACATCTAGATGTTGGACACTCAAAAATGTCATTCAAGATCTCATTGAATAGGGAACCATTTCAATAAATAATTCATAAGGAAAAACCAATGTTGATCATACCATATTCAAAACTCCCTTGCAAGATCATGACAAAGGAAAAGCCTCTAGTTCAGGGAACAACAATAATGCCAATTATGTCGCCATCAAACATGATTATAACACTATTATCCTTAACATAAGACCCTTTGATGATCGCATTGACACCATTACAATAAACAAGCCAAGTTCAAAGTGTATTGTCACCATTCACAGAGCTAAGATAACTCTTCCAAGACCTTCTTCCAATCTGTAGCCAAAAAGCTAGTATAACCTCCTAGATCAGCTAGGGAAGACTCCTACATGGATTTCTATCCTGGAACTCATCTGCATATCTCCACAACAAAGATCTATCCTCGATAAAGACTTGCAAGAAGCATCTATACCCGCCAATCTAGATGCCAATGAATTTTAGGCCATGGTTGGATACCTAGCTATACTACATCATGCCGCCTTCTCTAAACAAGACTTTTCCACGCAAAAGTTTGATCATAACAATTCCCTACACCTTGAAATCTGTGTTAATAAACACAAGATTAGACGAGTCCTAGTAGATGGTGGAGTAGGTCTGAACCTTTTCTCACTAAAATTGGTGAAAGAATTGGGATACTCTAAGAATTGCATAGACGAAACCAAGAAAATTATGATTAAAGCTTATGATGATGCTAGGTGCTCGTTTGAAGGAGTAATTTCACCTTCCATAAGAGTTGGGCCAGCAATATAGAACACAATGTTTCATGTCTTGGATCTAGATTTACACTATGATCTTCTCCTTGGCTACCCATGGATTCATGCCATGAGAGCTATCCCATCCACATACCACCAATGCCTCAAGTTCCCACACAATGGCACTGAAATTACTATTCGTGGCGACCTTGATCCCTTTTAGTATTGCACAAACCTAAAAGGAATTATTGAGCATCAAGTGCCCATAAATCGAGAGGCCTCATCTTCTACTTCATCACACTACATTGATCCATCCACCCTTGTCAAATCATCCACTCAATTCACCCCACCATCCGCACCCAAAATCTAGATTCAAGACAAAGGATGCGGCGAATATAGTATGAAAAGTTTATTCTGTATTGGAAAGCTACCCAAATCACCAAAGTCTTATGGAAAACCACATCTTATGCACCCTAAGGTTATCATCCACAACCCTCCTACCATTTCCACTAGATGGGCAAAATTAGCTAAAGAATATTTGGATGATCACATTTACACATGGCTATATAAAGAAGAGGAAGAGACAAAACCTAAGCTGCTACTAATTGAAGGATATCCAAAAGGTTTCCTTTTAATGAAGAAACAAGGATATAATGGACACAACAACCTTGGTTTAAACAAAAATGGGATATCAAAACCTGTGCTGCCTCCTAAATTACCAAAAAATGTTGGGTTAGGGTATGTTCCACCAGAACTGAGTTCTCCAAGTACTAAGTTGACCTTGACTAAGGTCATTGACACTTCATATGAAATCGAGATATTCAAGGAATCTTACAACTTTGATGTCAATTCCAATGAATATGAATGGGATTCTTTATCCTCCACTAATGACCTTGACCTTGATGAAATGTTTAAGGAAACTAGTGAGCCTACCCTTGAAGCAAGATTCAATCAAACACTTATAATTGGTTCCCCAAAAAACTTGTCAAGACGCCACCAAAAGATCTCCTTGCAATTGGGAGCTTGGATTGAAACCTTCTGGGAACCCAATGACACTACTTCCGTCTTTACCTTATCTATCTACACCATGACCCTTGACAATATTGATGTTGGCTTATCCCTCGTCCATCCCCAACTCATAGATTGAGATCAGTAAGAACTACCATGTTTAGACACATTTGAGAACAACGAAGCAATTGTTGAGTTCATGGGACTTCATAAGGGTATACTGAGTGGGGATCATAAGGTTGGATTTTTCATAGAACTCAATTATGCAACATACTTTGGTGAGGTTGTCCTATCCTATAGTCACAAAAGTGAAAACAAAAAAGTAAAAATAAAAATAATAGGTCTTTAGGTGAAAACTGAAAGGTGCCTGCTGACCGTGAAAAAGGAAAAATAAAGGATGTATCCAAAGGTGAAAACCTCTCTAAGGTGTTTGAGGATGGAGGAATGGATAGTATCCCTATAGACTGAGAGGGATCACTATTGCTTATAGAGGAAATAGAAGAAGTGAACATTGGGACACAAGAAAACTCTAGAACCATACAACTAGTAGCATCTTTGACACCTAAGGAAAAGCCTGAGTTTACAACATTCTTTTCAGAAAGACAAGTTAACTTTGCATGGTCATATGCTAATATTCCTGGATTGGACCTCGAGCTAGTTTTGCATCACTTGCCATTGTTACCAAACACCAAACCATATAAATAGAAGCTAAGGAAAATGCACCCATAGATTGCACTCCTGGTCAAGGTAGAACTAAAGAAACTCTTAGATGGATTCATATGCTCTATTGATTACGTAGATTGGATATAAAATATTGTTCCTGTCATGAAACCAAATGGGAAAATTAGAGTATGCACAGATTTCAGAGATCTTAACAAAGCTTGTCCTAAAGATTATTTCCCCTTACCAAATATTGACATCATAGTGGACCTTATTGCTGGATATGAAATGCTATCACTTCTGGATGAATTCTTAGGTTATAATCAGATAAGAATTTCTCTTGAAGATCAACCAAAGACAACCTTCCCATGCACTTGGGGAACTTTCTGTTGGAACATTATGCCATTTGGACTTAAAAATGTTGGAGCTACATATCAGAGAGCCATGACTACAATTTTCCATGATTATATGCATGTACTTATGGAGGATTATCTTGATGACCTTCTCTCAAAATATCTAGAACAAAGTGGTCACCTAGCAGTCTTGGACAAGATTTTCACATGACTAGAAATGTATAAACTCAGGTTAAATCCAAAGAAATGTGTTTTCGGGGTCCAATCATGCAAACTTCTAGGATATATTATCTCTCATAAAGGAATAGAAGTAGATCCTACAAAAGTCAAAGCTATCTTGGACATGCCACCACCAACCAACATTAGTCAGTTAAGAACTTTACAAGGGAGACTGCAATCAATCCATAGATTCATCGCCCAACTAGTAGATAAGATTCACCCATTTCAACACCTGCTATGAAAAGGAATTATGTTCAATTAGACAGAGAAATGTCAAGAAGCATTTGATTAGATCAAGAATTATCTATTGAATCCACCAGTTCTTATGCCTCCAATTGATGGAAGACATTTGATATTATACATGACAACAACTACATTAGCACTAGGGGCATTGTTAGCACAAAATGATAATGATGGTAAAGAACGAACAATCTACTACATTAGTCACACTTTGGTTGGGTATGAGTTAAAATGCAACCCTATTGAATGAGCATGCCTAGCAGTTATATTTGCAACCCAAAAATTGAGACATTACATGTTGAACCACAAGATAAAATTGATAGCCAAAATTGATCCTCTGAAGTATCTTCTCAGTAAAGCAGCCTTGACAGAAAGATTATAGAAGTGGGTTATGATCCTAAGTGAATATGACATTGAATATGTTGACTGAAAAGCAATAAAGGGAAAAGTGATAGCCGATCAACTCACAGATGCACTAGTGAAAGAAGATCATCATCTCATAGCCAGCTTCCTAGATGAATCAATCTTTTCCATAGAAACACCAACAACATGGAAGTTTTATTTCGATGGATCTTACATAATTCATTGTTCAGGAGTTTGTATTTTATTCATCACACCTCAAGGAGATTCCATTCCTAAATCATTTTGAATAGCATTTCCATGCACCAATAACATAGTTGAGTGTGAAGAATTATTGACATGACTCTGAATGGCAATAAAATGGAAAATTAAGGATCTTTAAGTTTATGGTGATTCCAAGTTAGTGATCAA
Organism: Sequoia sempervirens; assembly: GCA_007258455.2. Lineage (NCBI taxonomy): Eukaryota > Viridiplantae > Streptophyta > Pinopsida > Cupressales > Cupressaceae > Sequoia > Sequoia sempervirens. The sequence goes on along the minus strand of VDFB02000010.1, from coordinate 1,451,263 downwards.
GCAAGTCAATGATGATTATGATACCAAGGATGAGAAGCTGATGCTCTAGAAGTGCATGGTTGATAGTTTTAGACTGTATTTTGACGCTATTTCCTTTGAATAGATACCGAGAATCCAAAACAAGGAAACTAACGCAATGACAACAATTGGATCTCTCTTAGACATTCCCAAGAATGCATCACAATATGAGTTCTTGGTAGAACAACTTTTGGTCCCTGCATTCGATGTCCCCAAAACTAAACTTGTATGTGAACTTGTTCGTATTGAATCTCCTTGGTACAAAGACATTTACAATTATTTGCATGACCAGACTATCCCTCTTAACTTTTCCTCCAACCAATGTAAAACCATTATCTGACAAGCCTCTAAATATTCCATCATTGGAGATACCCTTTATTGACATAGCCTAGACAATACCCTCCTCCAATGTCTCAAATCAAATGAAGCACAAGCAACCTTACAAGAGGTTCATCATGGTATATACAAAGCTCACTCTGCTATTCCTACCTTAGCTAAAAAGCTCATAATGATGGGATATTATTGGCCTACAATGGAATGTGATGCCTATCACTTTATGAAGAAATGTCACCAGTGTTAGATTCATGGAGATCTTATACATACACCAACTCAAGAATTGCAGCCACTCACATCACCATGGCCATTATCTCAATGGGGACTTGACCTCGTAGGAAAGATCCATCCCACTTTTGCAAATGGACATAAGTTTATCCTTGTTTCTATCAAATACTTTACCAAATGGATCGAAGCCATCTTGATTACCTACATTACTAGAAAGCAGATAGACAAGTTCATCCTAAATTACAACATATGCTACTATGGTATCTCACAGTCCATCATTACAAACAATGGTCGCCCTTTTAAAAATCAAGATGTCTGTGAACTTTGTGAAAAATTTCATATCCAACACCATTTTGCTACCTTGTATTACCGCTAGGGTAATGGCCAAGCCGAGGAATCTAATAAGACTATCCTTATTAAAGTCTTAAAGAAGATTATCAATAACACTGGCCATGACTAGCATATCCAACTTAACCCTGCTCTATGGGCCTATTGTACCAATGTTTGTACCCCTTTAGGAGCCACTCCATATTCCCTTTTATTTGGATCTGAAGTGATACTTCCTATTGAAGTCAATTTACCATCCCTATGAGTCTCTATGCAAGGATTGATTGATCAAGAAGAATATCATGTATCCTGTCTACATGAGCTAGAGTTATTGGATTAAAAGAGACAAAATGCTTTGACACATTTGCAAGCATATCATAATCGCCTTTGATGCAGCTACAATAAGAAGGTTTGACCTAGATGCTTTGACATTGGTGACTTAGTCCCAAAAGAGAATCTAAAGAATCATAAAGATCAAGAAAAGCCCAAAAAGTTTGAACCTAATTCTGTTGGGTCCTTATATCATCACAACAACATATGGATCTAGTGCTTACCATCTCTCTACTCCTAAAGGTGAACCATTGACCAAATCCATCAACAACATGCACCTTCGCAAGTACTACACTTAATTCTCAGAGTATCCCTTTAAAAAATTTCAAAAATACAAAAAAATCAAAAAAATGGTCACCCTGATGAAAACCTAGAAAATAAGCGTCTTGGTGACAACAAAAAAAAAATCAAAAAAATAGTAAAGAGAAATAATTCGTCCAAAAGTGAAAACCACTTCGATGGTGCTTTGGATAAGTACCATGGTGAAAACCTAGCAAACATGCACCATGCGTAGTCAGTCTATACTCCTTTGTCTACTATCACTCCACTTGGTCTACTATCCTCCGCTCATCCATTTGCACTTGTCACCCTTCCATAATAAAGCTTCATCATCCTTACCATGGTCTGAGAACCACCAACATTTAGCTTCCCTTTCTTTCATGATCATCCTTTGCACTCGTCTACTACTTCCCCTCGCACATAATGAATTGGTCCTAAACTTGACTAGGGAAAATTCCTCAACTTACATCTTCATGGGATCCTACACATGGTACAAACCTTTTAAAACATTAAAAATCTCAAAAAATCATAAAACCATTAAAATCCAAAAAAAAAATCATAAAACTTTCAAAATCCAAAAAAATCATAAAACCTTTAAAACCCAAAAACATTGGAAAACTTCCAAAAATAGAGTCAGATTCAAAGTCCAAGTTTGAGTCATTCTATGCTAGATTGGTTGAACTACATTGTCTCTACACATTTTCTACGTAGGAAAGGTTCATCAACAATGGGCCCCTGAGACATTACGTCAGTCCTTTTTAGGTTTTCCCAAATAAAATCATGATCCAGTCTTTTGTCAAATAAAACAAATTCTATTCATGTCAAACTATGAGGTCTTTGTGTGTATAATGTAGGCAAGGCCATCAATCAATGAGCCCCTAAGGCCCTAGGTTAGTCCTTTAGGGTTTGTCGAGTTTGGTTCTGTTCTTTGTCCACAAGCAATTATTATTCCCAAATCATGAATCAACAGAAAAACATATTCAAAAAATATTTAATCTTCAATCAATTAATCACTTTATCATTGGTCACTATTAGGTCATTGGTCTTCTATTGGAATAGGGCACCATGTATTTTTTCTCATTTGGTCTTATCACTTGTCTTCCTTTAAGATGTGTCCTTCCTGAGATTAGACATTATCTTTGGTCAATCTTGTCATTTACCTTAAGAAAGATATGTCTTTCTTGTATCTAGGTACTTTATCAAAATGGTCAATCGATCAACATTATCAGATGTGTTCCTTGCCTTAAATGGGATATGTCTTTCCTAGAATTAGGCGTCGTCACATCGATCAATCATATCAATCACACTTTATCCAATCAATCAACCTTGTCACGTTGGTCAATCTTTCTTGCCTTATACAAGATGTGTCTTTCTTGAAACCAAACATAATCAATCAAATCAATTAATCACTCTTTTTGAACATATCAATCAACTTTAGTCAAGCAATCAATCAATTGGTCATCTTGATCATCTTGGTCAACCTAATCAATAAATCTTGTCTATATTATCGGCAAACATTACCTCTTTGACAAACACCTTGTTGTTCTGAGTTTGTTTTATCTTTTTGATTGGTTTTTGGATCATGTTACTAGCTACCTCGAGGATGTCCTATCATGGATTTAGATCTATGATGATGAATCATGATCTATTTTCTTTGCTTGTTGTTTGTGGTTTGTCTTGGAAAAAAGACTGGGATAATTAGGTCCTTAGTATGAGTCAGGGCATTCCTTGTCTTTTGGCTTTGTCTTTTGATTGCTTGTCTCTCACAAATGGTCACCTTGCACACCTTGGTCTATGTCATACCATGGTGTTTGTGTTCCATTTGCAACAATTTTGACACCCGATGATGACAAATATAAAAGCATGAAAGTTTGTCCTTCATCATTTCTTGTCTAACATTATGTCTTCCTTGTCTTTTTTCCATGCTAACATTCATATCTTCCATGCTAACATTTCTTCCATCTACATCTTGATAGGGTCTTGTGACATGCTAAAATATCCTACATACACTATCATGTTAGGCAACATCATAACCAGCGTTATCATCATAGACATCATCATCATATTAAGCCACATATATTTGCATGAGAAAATACAAAAAAAACAAAAACATAGAGTGCATCCATAAAGCATTAACATAACCAATCATGCCATTGCATTATGATCATAATTCATTTCTATCTATCACATTCCACATATACATTGCATATATATTACATAGCATTACTAATAATATTATTTCACATCCTATCCTACATCCCATTTTGTATTCACATTACACAATTCTGACAATTATATGCATATTCTATAGACATCACAATACATCAACATTAATTGCATTCACGTATCATATTGCCTCATAAAATTCAGTCATCCATTCTACATTCATAATCCATACATATCATAAAGGCATGAACATTCTTACCATAATCATAAATGTGTAATCATCTATCATCACATGATTATATAAAATGCATACATCATACAAGCATAAACATCCATAACATAACATAATCATAAACATAAAGCATAATCACATGGAACTGCATATCATGAACCATTGCCAAAAATCATATAATGCATCACTCAAAAATGTGTTATAGGTACAATGTCAAGATGTGTCATATCTATCAAAAATAGAGCTCACAAGCTTGGTACTCAAAATACAATGTCCATACATAAAATATCAAAAGATGCTCTAGCTTGAGCTACCCTGGTCTCCTAACCCTAGTGCATCCATGTCCTCTTGTCAAGGTGTGTCTAGAGACCTGTGCTCTACTATCGGTGGCATGTCATAAGGAGTGGACCGTCTGGGGGCTAATGTCTCCCCACTCTCTAATCTGCTGTGGGAGTTCCTGTTGTGAGTCCTGCTATGTGATCTACTTGGGTATCCTCTTGAAATCTATGAGAATGTCAACTCTCTCCTCTTTGGTGGTACCACCCTCTCATACAAATCCCTATAATACTGCATCCCCCTACTAGCTCTGACATACTCCCGAGCAACATCAACCACTAACCCACTGCATGTAGCTATAAAATATAGCATCCTCTGGTTAGTATTTTATTGGCTAATGATAGCTAGGTCCCTCTCTGTTTGTAGGGTATCTCTCTCTAGCTAGAGAGTGTCTCTCTTAGCCTTAAAGTTGTTTCGCTCTACCTGCACCATCATCAGCTCTACCTCTAGATCTTATACCAAAGCCTTTAGGGTGGCTATCCTCTACTCAGTAGTGCCCTCATCTACTTCAACCCTACCCTCATCCATCCCCTCCTCCTCATTCAATCCCATGATAATCCTCTCTCAGAGGACTCTCTATGCCTTACCCATCACTACCTCCTCCTGTCTCTCCTCTACATGCTCCTCAACTTCCATCATCTTTTCCTCTGGGTGTTACACCTCTAGAGTGGGCATCTTTGCATGCTGCTCTCCCTCCCCCAACACCATCCTTGCTATTTCCTTCACTTCTGGTTGATCCTCCTTCGACTCCTCCTAGATCAGTGATAAATGTCTCATTTCTTATTGCTCTCTATCCCTCCTCCTATGTCAGTCTCTTCCCTGACCTCCCTAACCATCTCCTCCATCATCTCCCCATCCTTCATCTCTTCTCCCTCCACCCCTCTATCCCCTGTCTCATCTCTAACCTCTTGGGCCCCTGCCTCTATGCTCTACAAGTGTTGGCTACTCTAGATCTATATAGGGTGATGGCCTATGTGTCTTCCACCATGTGTCATACTCGAGATTTATCCCTACATCTACATCCCCCCTCTCCATCCCCACTGTATCAGTTGTAGGGCATCAATCTCCTGCTCGGTCGTGGTCACTATTATCTACTGTCCCCACGGGTGTAGCTCTCTAGAGGACCATGCAAACTCTGTTGTGCCTATTGGGATACCTTGTCTCTCTCTAATTTGTTGTCTAACCCACTCTGGAAAATACATCTCAATAATATGTTGATTGTACTATGCATCCAATTAGGTACCTGGGCTGCCAGAACCATGGAAAATGATCATCCTCCCCTACCCACAAATCACAATCTTTGAAAGGTCTCCAGACAAAGCTCACTAGGGTTTCAATCCCATGTCTCTAGTATCTAGTGTCTCCAACATGTGTCTACGTGATCACACCTCAATATAGATATACATATGGAGCACCAACTCCCAACTGTCATGCCACTAGCGGTCAGAACACTACTATATGCTCCCACACCCATATCATTAGCAAAGTGACCCCAAAATTCAGGATTTGTCCCCCTCTATAGGAAACATCATGGAGCTAGAAGTATAACATACCTAATAGACACGGTCCCCAGACATAAACCATCTCATCCTGTACCATGCCTGCTAACATCTCTCCCCACCCACAGGAAACCCATGGCCTCTATGGCCTGGAATCATAACTCCTGCAATCAGTGTACATAACATGCAATCATATCAGTCATATCTCTCCACCAGGGTCTCCCACCTGATCTTGTTACCCTAGATGCCCATCTCTAAATCATCATCATTTTCATAGTAATCATAGAGGTTCTGCAACCCTGGAACGGGGTCATATCATACCCGCTCTATGTGAATCAATAACCATAGAATTCTATAAACATCCTCTAATGGCATAGTGGCATCCTCGGTTGATAGATGGAAACTGCATGTCTCAGAGTGCCACCACTTCACAAGCACTACCAATATGCCCCAATTTTCCCTGATAATTGGCATATAGGTGACATAGAACAATCTGAGATCTAACAACGCCTATTTCTCAACATCATCTAGCTGGTCTTGCAGTCGAAATACATTTGGTCATGACTCCCACATGTAAATACAATGTAGAACAATTTGAAGTCATCACAAAATTCATCACGTCAATTTGAAACCTTCATTTGACCTATTAGACCTAAGTTGACCAAGTCCTTCTATCCTAAACTAGGGAAAAATTTTCACCAGGCACTTGTGTCACTGTTTTGTCAAATGCTTTGCATCAATTCCTAGTGGCTCACAACTATAATTACATTGCTCATTTTTCACATGCATCATTTCCTACCATGCTTGCATCACCAAATTTTGATTGTGTCATTTCCGATTGCATGTGCAACTCAAAAAGTTAGTTGCGGTGCACCTTCAGATGCATCACAATGCAACGGTCCTTGCCCTAGACCTAAGAAATTGTGTTGTGACATGACGATTTTGGTGAATTTCTTCTCACTTGCATCACTCATGAACAAAATTGTGTCGCATGTCATGTGATGCAAATGATTGCTAAATTTTTTCCCTAACTAAATACACAAAAATAAAAAAAATTATGAAGTGGGTGAAATGAAGAAAATGTGGGATGGATTCTATCATATGGTCTTGGACATAGAGCACACCCACACTTCCAATTTCATTCAAGGGTGACCCTAAAGATCTCAATGCCAAAGAGAAAGAAAACTTCTAATAGGGTTGTCCTAGGGGCTGAATATGATCTAATGAGGGGTTCACCACTAAGTTTTAACTTGGAAAAGATAATGAAATGCAAGATGAAATCCAAAACCCTAATTGCATGCAAACTAACACTAAATGACCTAGAAAAGTGAATGAAACAACTTAGAAAGCTACAAAATAGAATGTATGCACTAGAAAATATGGAAAATTGCTGGATGGAGGTTTGGAACACTAGAAATTAAAACTTTATTGTTGATTGGGACTCTTTTGCCAAGTTGGGCGAATCGGTCCAATTTTTAGGAAACTGTGCAGGAACAAAAATCTGCCAAAAGGGTATCCAAATTTGTAAAATATTGAAAACTAGCTGGAACTGGGACTCATTCACCAGAAGTGGACAATTAGTCTAGTTGGGCTTTTATATAACTTCAAGGGTTGATCTTGCTCTTCTTTGTCTACTTTGTCCTTCATGATTGGTTTCGAGATCCAAATCTCTAATTTGCAACCTATAGGTCTTCTCCAATGTTCTCCAAGGCTTGATGACAACTTTGAAAACTTTGAATGATTTGCAACTTTTATCCAATCTTGCTCCTTAGGAAATATGCAACCTAGATCTACAAAACACACACAAAGGAGAGGGAAAAATGTTGTTGGGTTAGTGGATAGGGGTTTGCCTTGGTCAAACCTAGTTTTGGAAATCAATCCTTGAAATGAAATCAAATATGAATGGAGAATGATGAATGAACAAATAACAATGTTGTAACTCACCAAACCCTAGCAATAAGATGCTACAAATATGCTTGAGATGGCTAAAATGGATGTGGTTATTGAATCTTGCTTAAGTAATGTTGATCTTGCATGAAACACTTGCTTGAATCATAAACCCTACATCACAATTGTTAGCACAATAAAAAACATGATGCATGAAATATTTGACATGATGATTGATGCTTGAAGAATGCTCTAAAACACTTGTGAACTCAAACTTGCTATAAGGATGAATAATTGAATTCTTGGGCTGAAAATGAGAGAAAGAACCTTGTATTTATACTCAATTATTCAAGAATTCCTGAAATTACAATATTACAAGCCAACATCAGATCTAGGAGAATAAAATCCTGCCAAAAATTTGAATTAATTTTGATTTTGGGCCACATGGGACTCGTTCGCCCAAGGTGGCGAATGAGTCCCATTAGGCAAAATGTATGGGACCAAAAATCAAAAGTGCTTAGAAATGTGTGAAATCTGTTTTGGGACCAAAAGATCTAGGTGGGACACATTTTCCCAAGGTGGGAATGAGTCCCAAATCACTAAATTTGGGCCACACAAGCTAGAAACACCTGAACTATGATTGGATAATGATTGGTGTCAAGATTTTTCTCAAAAATATTCAAATAAACGAGGCTTGCGAATGCAAAATAGGGCCAATTAAAGAATAATAAAGCCCAATTATTAATGACAAGCCTAGAAAAGTGTGAAAATGTGTTACAACACTTTACAACACTTTAAACAAGGCAAGATTAGGGTTTATTTTGATTAAAAAGAGGTTTATTATGCTTAGTTAATTAATAAAACGTTAGAAAAGTGTGAAAGTGTGTTACAACACTTCAGAACACTTTAGAAAGGTTTCATTTAAATCCATTAGTTCACAAGGGCCCAAGACCTAATGTGAATATGTTAGGCATATTACAACACTAAATCAAGGCCAAGTTAAGGGGACCTTTTTCCATCATTACAGTGGGCTTGTAGTACTTATCAGGGTAGGTGCTCCCTCAGGTTGATGAAAGGTGTAGATGTGATAGCCTTTGTGTGTAGTGTTTGGAACAGGTGACATCTCCCCATCTTTTGTCACCTAGAGCTCCTAATATTTCTAAATTTGGAATGCACAAATGACCTATTTTCTTAATCAGGGTCCTATTTATAGCATGAAAACTAGGGTTTGCACTTAACATGTGTATTGGGCTACTTTTTGATCTCTTTGAACCTGAATTTGACCCCCATAATGACTTCCAAAATCATTTTCATCTACACCATCAAATTCTTGGCTGTCCAATTATCTTATTGGGACAATTTTCCAATTTTTTTGATTTTTTTTGAAAATTTGTAAAGTTTTCCCAAAGGGGCATTACCTATACCTTGCTTCACTGGGGCATCTTTTGACTAAATTTCTTTAACACAACACAATGAACTACATTATGTAATAGAGGGGAAAAATGTAGACACTAAAAAATGTCTTAGTCTACATGTGTCATTTTTCTTGGTCTTCGTCTCTGGGTAATTAAATAATTTTAATTATTTAATTATTCTTGATCACTTTCCTCTATTAAATAAATAATTTTTTATTATTTAATTAATTCACCTCTTAAGCTTTATTCTACTAATGATCAATTAAATAAAATTAATTGTGTCGTTAATACCCCTTTCTTCAATAATTAGATAAATTACCATTTACTTAATTGTTTGCCTATCATCATTCATCTATAGTTAAATAATTATTAATAATTATTTACCTATTCATTGATCTTTTAATTCTTCTATAGTTAAATAATTGTCAAAATTATTTAATTATCTCCCAATGCTTCTCCTTTATTAAATAATTAATCTAAATTAATTATTTAATTTTCTTTTTCCATTTCCTCCTATTTAATTAAAATGATTATATAAATTATTTTAATTAAATACCCACTTGCCTTTTTCCTCAAATAAATAATTCAAATGGATTATTTATGCTCCACTTGTCGAGAGATTCCTTTCTCATGAAATAAATAATTTAATTATTTATTTCCTCCATTATCCCTCCACTATCTCATTTTCGAATCTCAGCCGTCGGTTGACTCCGACCTCTTTTCAATCTTGACCCTTCATTTTGTAACCTCCACTCTTTTGTGTTGCATGTCCTCTCGCCCGCTAATCTTGGAATTTTTCTAGAGGCTCGATCTTGACCGTCCATTCGAATGGTTGTCTATAAAAGAATCCTTCCTCCATCATTTTCTATTTAACAACCACTTATCTTTGAATTTCATGCTAACTATTTGTAGGTATTTGCACATGTTAGCTTTGATATGAGGGCATATTTCCAAAGGAAGATTTAGGAGAGACAAGAGAAGTTATTCAACTTCAAATATGGGGAGTGATTTTACTTGAGTGTTTTCATTTTCCTCATGCTTGTTTGTTTTCTATTGTTTAGATTGGGTTATTAGCTTAGAAGTACTGTGGTTGTCGCTAGAATCTAGGCTACTTGATTTTTACCCATCTTACACATAAATTAAAAGAATAAGCATGAACAAAAGCATAAGCATAGCAATAAATAAAATGTCATCACCTAGGTCTTTGACTAGCTGTGTAAAGGCAGTCTCATAATGAGTAGGAGGCATGGAGGATGTGCTAGCCTCTCTATGCTTGTAAGTGTTGGTGTGTGTCATGGTTGCCGATTGTGATCTTGTAACATGGGTGGGAGTTGGATCTCTCCACTCATGAGCTACTGGACCCTCTGTTGGCCTCCTACAATGATTTAATAACTAAGCCCTTACAACCATGATTTAGAGATTGGACATCTAACCTGAATATCCATTGCAATCATCATGAAGGTGCATTTAACTTGTCAACCTAGGGACGTGAATTTGAAATGGGTTAGCACAGTATGTGCACTAGGAACCCAAAGTAGCCATTTTCATTCTACAGCTAAGGAACGTACAATGTTGAAAGTAAATTGCTTAAAAGGGAATACCATAAATTCAAATCATCAATCAACAACTACATCAAACTAAAATGCATAACATAAATGAAAATCTGAGCAAAAAACAAGGCACTACTCTATCTGCTTTGGCTGCAAGAATAGTCACATAATGGAATTCTAGTGGCTGCAGGAAAAGTCGGTGCCAGATTTCTAACTAATTACTAAACAAAAAGTAATATTAAACTAATACTAAACTAAAGGATGAATTACTCACCAAGTGGGCCCCCTTGGATAAGTATCCTCTAAAACTAGTGAGAACTCAGATGCTCGAACTTAGAACTTTATGTTTTTCACTGTAAATCATGAGTACAAAAGAGTAATGTATCTATATTACTAAAAACTTGAGAGTGCAAGTACAATATCAAATCGTGCAACCCCTAAGAAGGAGTGTCAAATATTTATTTATACTATCAACTAAACAAGGTAGTCAACTCCACGACTAGGAGGATGCCAGTTAGGGAAAAAAGAGAGTGGAGTGACGACGGTTACACGTGCATGGAATCTGGTCATAAATGCAGTCCAAATGCAGATTAGCACAATAGTAACACCCACATCTACTCAGCCAACATTAAATTCCACTACAAGGTGGTTACATTAAGTTTGCATGAGGAATCCTCTGCCATCGACCTCCTTTGACCTTTGAGCGATTGCTTTGTTGGATGTTACGGTGCATTCTTAGCTAGCGGTGTCTTCCTCAACTTATCATCCTCAAATTAAATCTGCATGACAATGCCAATACACACAATAATTGCATATCTATAACCACCTCAAGGAACATTCATTAACCACATGTAAAATTAATATAGATAATCCACATAATATGCCAATGTCATTAAAACTTGCAGAAATAAGATTAAGCCCAATGCCTATGGTTTAAGGAAAACATTATGAAAATATCAACATTTAACATCAAATTCCATGAAAACTACCAGCAAATAAACTATAGATTCTACCCAAAATTGGACCAAAAACTAGGCTCATCACTCCCCCCAACCTAACGTTTTGCTGGTCCTCCAGCAAGGGAAGAGTTGTTCTTTTGTTTGGTCAAAGCTCTAAAATTTGCAACTGATAGTTGTCCAACGTTAGTGTCTACTGAGCATGAATCAAGATCCTAATAGAATCCTCCCAATCTGTCCAATCTACTCCATCTTTGTCTCTCTGCAACAATGTCATACTGGTAGAACCTGAAGTTTGGTACATGCCACATTAGGATGGGTGGCTAAAAATTCAAGGGAAGCCAAAATCGCCCCTTCATTCTCCCAATCTGAATATACCTATTAATCCCTTTTAGTGCTACAACATAATTCTAGATGGAATGAGGTTCAGCCCATTTCAGCTCATTAGTTAGGCTATTCCATCTTTGTGATAGGTATCTTCTCATAATTTCCTCCTTTGTTGTTGTCTTTACCTCATACTCACTGTAAAATACCTCAATCAAAGGCATAATCCTGTTTCCATAACAAGGTCTAAGAAGTATTATGTTCCATTGTTTGTAAATATCCTTTGGGTTTCTTGATTTAGCCTTAATGGGCAGAGGGATGTTAAACTCCAATTGCTTATAAGCCCCATGTTGTTGTCCCCAACTAATCCTGTTTTGTACCCAATACATAAATGCCCTTAATTGGACATCCCTAACATAAAAAAATGGATTCCAATCATGGTCTTGAGTTATAGCAGAATTATGCAAATAAAACTCACACAACAAATTCTTCATTTAAGGGGAAGCAATTCGATAAGCATTGAAAAATTCAACAAGGGTGTCAATAGAAGGATTCAAACTTGAGACAATACTTACCAGTCTAAAGAGAGATATTTCTCCTTCAAATGTAGAGCATAGACCTTTGGAGGGGTCCTACATTCCAAAATCTGTGGTACCAAGACTGCCATATCATCCACCCTCTTTTTCAAGATGGCAATTTCTGCATCTTTTCCTTCAATTCCTCATCTCTCTTTTGAATTTCCTTCTTCAATCCACATTTTTCCTCCTTCCATTCCTCTTCTCTTCTTTGTATCTCTTTCCATAAATTCAAAATTGCCATATGTACTGTAAAATTAGGAGGATTATGAATTCCTACTAGTATTTTTTTTAATGGTTTCTCTCCATATAGTACTATATGCATGGACTCAGGCTGTCCAGGCAATTATGGTTGTAGGGGCACTTTTTCTTCTCCCACTTCTTGCTTTAGGGTCTCTTGTTCTTGTTCTTGCTGTGGTTGTAGGAACTCCTGCTCTGGTTCTAGCTATTGCTGTAGGACCTCTTGCTATAGGACTTATTGCTCATGCTGCAGGAAATCCTGATTTTCCTCAAACTCTTCTGCAATGTTAGCAAGATCGGCCAATGTTATATTTTCTCTCCCAAATATGTCTTATTCTTCGACATTCTCCTACCCCATTGAAGCTTTAGTGTCCTCATGTGATGTCTTACCAGGCTTAGGGATTTCCTATGGAGGTGTAGTAAATGTTGGCCCAACTCGTCTTGATTTCCTAGGAGGGCTCTCACATTTTTCTTTGGTTGCAGGATGAACAGTGTCAGCCTTCCTCTTCTTAGAACTTGACACCTTTCTTTCTGTTGGTTTCCCTTTGGCCTTTCCTTTTCTCATTTCTACTTCTATCTTTTGTGCCCTAGTTTTCATCAGGGTGCCAAGTCGAACATTGTCATCAGAGTCTGAGGAGGAGCTTTCTTTTTTTGAGTGCTCTATTCCAGAAGAACTAATTTCTATGGTTTCTTTTGTTGTAGGAGGGTTTATACTAGGGCCTGCCCTAGAGGTTGAAGCACCAAGAGTGGCTTCAGTCATGCTCAATCTCCTGCTAGACCTATGAGGTTGAGGAAAAACCCTAGGTTGCAAGTGCTTAGGTCTAATTTGATCAACATTTATAAATTCTTCCTAGGTCATTCTAGACACATGATGTAGAGACTTCTCAACTAGTAATTTAGTCAGAAAATGGTAGGAAAAAAAATTGTCCCTACCTTTTTGGGTCTCAACTGCCACGATTGAGAGAAGATTGTATAGCACGTATGTCACATTCATCCTCCTTTCGTGCGTCATGTGACTCAAGAGTTTGAAATGTACTGAATGAAATTTTGATAGACGACCTTCATAGGTGAGATACCTTATAATGTAGATGGCTGCCTGCTTCCATGGTTCGGGTAGAGAGGTTCTTTTTATACCCTGTTTATCCACACTGATTGGAGGGTCACCATGTACTGTAAATTCAACCTAGCTGACCTGGCATCTCTGGAGACAGGGTAATGTTCACCATTGGTAGGTAACCCTATAACCTCTACAATTATTTCCTCAGTTGCCACAACCTCCAACCCTTTTACTATGGCTTTTCCTTTAGAAAATGTCTGGGCGAATTCTAGTGCAATACCTTCATCAGAGCCATCCAACTTCAGGAAGTAATCTAACCATCCACAGTTTCTAAATTCAACCAGGCATTGTGCATCCTACAATAAAACATCATGAACTAAGGGCTCATTTCAAATTAGCCCTCCTCCCATTGTTTGCAATCAACTATCACTCTACAAAATTTCCTTCCTGTAATTCCTGTCTAAAAACCAAACACCTTCCTGCAATACCTACTAAATTTCCAGCGCTGATATCAACTAAATTTTCCCTTTCTTTTGTTTAACCTTTTTGCTTGCAACTCAGGATTACGATAGAGTCAATAATGGCAAGAAAAGGAGTGATAAAGGATAATTATGATGGGAAGAAATGGGGGCTATAGTTGGTGTCACTTCACACATGCGAGCCGTCCTCTCACTCAGATTTCAAATTGGCTCATTTAAATTCTCTGAGGTAGACTAACATAAATTGACACATGGGAAATATATTTGCATCTTTTTCTTTCCCCCAACCTAAATTTGGACATGTGTCTACACATGCGAGATGGGAGTGGTGATCTGACAGGAAATAATGACATGTTATGTGAACGTCTATAATAACATATAGTAATTAAATGAATGCACTTAAAATATGATTAAAAGATATCAATTAATGCACACATACCTGAATATGTGGAGGATTTGTTGCAAAGATCATGAAGAAAGTACCATTCACCTTTTTGGGGAATAAATTGAGCAATTAATGAAAATGCGGTGGAATGAGGTGAGGTGGAATGAAGTGATGGAAGAGAGAGAAAGGTGGTGATGGATGGGTGAATGGGCAAATGGGTGATGAAATGGACTTCCACAAGAGTGAAAGTCTTTATTATGACAAGTACGTACCTTAATTAGCCATAAGGAGGGACACTGGGTCCACTTCCTTTGGCTCCAGGAAGCTCAAGTGCTGACTGTTGGGTGAATTGTTGCAGGACCTCTTCTTTGGAGGCTGGCTTGTGATATAATTTGAGGCAATGATCATTGACAAGTAACTTGAATTTGACAGGGTCAATGGTAGTAAGCTGAATAGCTCCATTAGGAAAGACCTTAGCAACTTCATATGGTCCTAGCCACCTTCTCTACAATTTTCCTGCATTGTCCTGATATCTTGAGTCATAGAGTAGTTTCCAATCTCCTAGTTGGAATTTCTTGTCCTTGATAAATTTGTCATGCCACTTGATTCTCTGATTCTACACTACCTCTGTATGATGCAGGGCTACTCTTCTTATCTCATCCAAATAATTTAGTTGCATGATTCTTTCTTTGTGTGCCTAAAAAATGTACATCCCCAAATCTATTGTAGTCTAAAGAGTCTTATATTCAAATTCAATTTGCATCATGGTTGTGTTTCAATACAACAACTCAAATGGAGTGAAGCCTATAGTTGTTTTCTAGGTTGTCCTATAGGCCCAAACAACTTTTGGTAATTTGTTTTCCCAATCCTTTCTATGAATAGCTATCATTTTGGTCAGAATGGCTTCAATTTATCAGTTGGTCTCCTCAACTTGGCCATTAGCCTGGGGGTGATAAGGATTAGACTTCTTGTGCCTTATGTTGTACTCATTAACTAGTGTTGCAACAAAGGTTGATGTGAATTGATCCCCTTGATCAGTCACTATTTCTCTTGGAACTCCATATCTTGTGAAAATTTCCTCATAAAGAATTTTTGCAACCTTGTTATCTCTTGCATGCTTCATGGCCTTAACTTCTACCCACTTTGTCACGTAATCAGTGCATGCCAAGATATAATACTTACCATTTGATGGAGGGTCAATGGGTCCTACAAAATGCAATCCCCACTTGTCAAAGGGAGTGATTACTACCTGAGGGAAAGTGGCATCTCATCAAATCTAGTTGGTCTGCCCATTCTTTGACAACTATCACATTTTTCTGGTATACCTTCCTACATCCTTGTGGAGTGTTGGCCAGTAATATCCTATTTTCAAAATCTTCATTGTTGTCCTCTTTAATGCAAAGTTTCCCCCACATGGTTCATTGTGGCATGCATGCAAAATGTCATATGTCTCATCTTCTCTCACACATCTCCTCATGAAATGGTCTGGTCTAGTATAAAACAAACATCCAACAATCTAGGAGAAAGGAAAAAAAAATTCAATGAGTTCCCTTTTCTCTTTTGGAGAGAAGTGAGAAGGAACTCTACGTGTGACCAAATAATTGGCTATGTCGGCATACCAAGGTGTTTGTATACTAAGGGAGAATAGATGCTCATCAGGAAAAGAGTCATCTATGGGTTGATTGTCTTATGATGTAGTCAACCTTTAATGAAAATCTGCAACAACATTGGCCTTCCCTGGCTTATCCACAATGGTTGTATCAAACTCCTGCATTAACAACAACCATCTTGCTAGCCTACCTGTGATCAAAGTTTATTCATGAAATATCTAATGGTTGCATGATTAGTGTGCACAAATATTTGGTAACCTATTATGTAATGTCTGAATTTGTTTAGTGCATAGATTACTTCCAACATTTATTTCTCTGTCACTGTATAATTGAATTTAGCTCCTTGTAAATTTTTGCTGACAAAGTAAATGGCATTTTCAACAGCTCCTTCTTTCTATCCTAAGAATACCCCTATGGAATAATTTAATGCATCAATATGGATGTGAAAAGGAAGTTCCCAATTAGGCCCTTTGAGTACATGAGCATGAGTCAAAGTTGCCTTCAAATCAGAAAATTCCTTGTCACAAGCTTCAATCCACTGGAATTCAACATCTTTAGTGAGAAGAGTATACAATGGTGTTGCTACCTTGCTAAAATCCTTGATGAAATGCCTATAATATCCTACATGACCCAAGAAACTCCTAACATCATTCTATTTTGCAGGTGTGGGCAGATTTGTGATTACCTCAATCTTTGCAGGATCTAATTGAATTCCCTTGTGGGAGATTTAGTGGCCAAGAAATGCACCTTCCTACATCATCATGAAGCACTTTTCACTATTTAAGGATAAGTTTTGGTATTCACATCTCTATAGGAATCTCTTGAGATTTTCCAATGCTTGATTGAAATAAACACCATAAGTGGTAAATTCATCCATATAGATTTCCATACAATCATGAGAAATGTCTGAAAATATGCTAATGATTGCCCTCTGAAAAGTTGTAGGTGCATTGCATAAGAAAAATGGGAGTACTGAGTAGGCATAGATCCCCCATCGATAGGTAAATGTGGTCTTCTCCTGGTCCTCTAGTGCAATTTGGATCTGGTTGTAGCCGTTGAATCCATCTAGAAAAGAAAAGTATCACTTTCTTGCAAGTGTGTCCAAAACTTGATCAATGAAGGGTAAGGGAAAGTGGTCCTTCTTGGTGGCAGCATTAAGTTCCCTGTAATCAACACAAATTCACCATTTTCCTCCTTTCTTGGGAACAATCACTAATGGAGACACCCACTCACTATCTGAAATGGGGTAAATAAATCCTGCATCTAGTAATTTTTGTAGTTCCCCTTTTACAATTTCTCTTAGTGCAGGGTTGATTCTTCTTTGTGGCTATCTTACTGGGGTGCAATAATCTCTGATGAAAATCCTGTGTACAAATTTTAGGGTCCATTCCCTTCATATCATGATAATCCCACGCAAATGCATGTTGATGGGTCCTTAATAAGTTTTCTAATAACAATTGTTGTTCTTCACTTAATTTACTTTTAACATTCATATCTTTTCCTTCTGACACCTGTACTTGTGTAGTTAACTCTATCATGGCTACTTAATTAACACATGGTACCTTTAGTTCATATGGAAACAATGTATGAGACATACTTGTTGTTGTAGGAAGTCTGTCTGCATGAACAGTGGTTGTAGGAAGAGCAGGCATTAGTGTCTTGACTGGAGTAGCAGAATGAGAAGATGATGCTTCCTCTACTTCACAAGGGTTCTAAATGATGTTAGCCAATACTTCATCCCCATCTTGGAGCCACATGAAAGAGCTTCTACCTAACATCATAAGTTGTGCCACAAAATTAACTTCCTCGGCCTCTTCACCAACATGTGGCCATATGGGATTATCCTCATTATGAGATGGCTGAGCAAGAGGATAGAGAACAATATTTTCTGTGCTCTTCCCATCTGAAATGTTCATGTCACCTAACCAACATCCAATGTATGCATCTGCAGTTGCTAACCATTGCCTTCCAAGAATAATGGAATACCCACCTAGTGTAGCTTTAGGAGAAAGAATCATAAAGTCTGATGGGTACTCTCAGGAGTCTAAAACTACCACAAGATCCTCCACTACACCATTAGGCTTAACAGTAGAGCTATCATCAAGCTGTAGAATAGTAGGAGTAGATCTCATGCTTGCAACATTTAGTTGATGCAGGATGTCCTTGGTCATTACATTTATTGCTGCCACTAAATCAATTAGAGCATTCTTAATTTGGATCCCATTTCTAACAACTCCTACCACAGGACTACCTAGGTCATTGTACTTGGGGATAGTCACTTTTCCAAGCATGATGTCAGCTAGCTATCCCACCACATAAACTATATTTGGGTCTTTCTTTTTCCTACCTGGCTTCTTGAGGCATGCTTCCTTGATTGCCTTGCCATAGATTGGAATATCCTTTATGGCCTAAAATAGAGGTATCTGGACACATATATACTTCAGCTGATCCAAGATGTCAAAATTTGTATCCTCCTTTTCTTCCTTCTTCTTGGAAACTTCCAATCTCTGAGGAAATGGTGGTTCTTGTTTAGTCTGCTTGACTTGGACTGGTTCAGGATTTTTTAGGTACACTTGGCTGAATTGGATCATTTAGAGGTTCCTCTTCCTCTTCCATAGGAAGCTCAGTGATAATGGGCTTGGAAGGGGCTGGTAGAGTACTTCCTGAATTCAAGTGGATGTCACCTACACTCACAACATATGCAAGGAATTGACTTGAATCAATAGAGTATGCAGGTTGTTGCTATGGTTTGTTATTTGGATTGGGTGTGGGTTGAGCGGGTAGCTGAGTAGGTTTAGGTACATTTGAGTTTGGATTAGCAATTGGAGGCATTATGGCAAGATGTTAGGGCTAAGAAGGTGGTTGCATGTAACTATTTGTCTAGGCAGGACATTGTTTTCCTCCCCTCCATTGATTTGTTTGTTGCCAATTTCCTGGAGTTGGCTACCAATGCCTTGAAATTGCTTCCATTTCCCTTGAGGTTGCTGCCATTGGGGTGGAGATTTTTGATGATTGGGATAAGCATTTGAAGGGTTACTCCAAGGATGTGGTGGATATCCTCCATAGTTGGATGGATATGGGGGTTGCCATTTGTTACTAGATGAATAAGAATTAAAATATGGCCTAGCATAAGATAGTGGATTGGGTGACATACCTTGTCTTGGAGCCCAAGGCATCCTTTGTGCAACATAGTAGACTTGGTCTTCTTCAATCTGAACTAGTTTGAAGTCAGGTGGAATCTACTTGCTTTCAAGATTAGCTATCATCTTGCATCTGCAATCCCTCTTCTTTTTGTCTACAATGGGGGCAATAATTTGTCAATAGTACATCTTCCTCCTCTTATTTCTTGTTGGCCTGAAGTGTATCTAGCTGAGTAGCTAGATTATTTATAATGTCTTGCTTGAAGTATGCCAGCAAATGAGTAATCTCCATTCTTGAAACTCCACCGGTGGCTGACTTACCCATGGAAGATTGGTAAGCTTTCCCTTTCTTTTAAGCTACACTAGAGTAGTTCTAGCATATTTTCTTAATATCTTCCCAAGGAACTTGGGATATATCTTCTCCTCCCATGAGGTGCAAGGCATCAATGCAAATATCATTGATTCTCTCAGGAAAAGAAACTTTTGTGAGTCTTCATTGAGTGTATGGTGTGGAGATTTTTGTAGGAAAAATAGAAACCTTGCAATATAATCTTCCAGGCTCCAATCTTCCTTTTACTGCATCCTAAAAATGTCACCTCCTCTCATGTCATTTCCCCTACAATATTCCTTGTATTTTTCAAGGAATTTTTTCTTCATGTCTTCCTAAGTTTCCATAGTATCTCTACCGAGGCTCACAAACCATCTTTATGCAACCTCTTTCATAGTGGTAGGAAATAGTTTAAGCCTATGGGCATCGGTGGTATAATCATAACTCCTACAGAGTATGTCAAACTCAAACAAAAAGTTATCAAGATCTTTTGTGAGAAGTCCATAAAACTTGGGGAGTGTTGAAGTAGGGATGTTCTTGATGTTGTCAACTTCATTCTGATGGGAAATGGGTAAAGGAAAAGCTGGTTGGTTAGGTCTATTCCTATTTTCATCACTCATACCTACTTGATGTAGTTCCAAAGCAAAGGGGTTCTCAAGCTGATTTTTTTCTTCAGAGGAGACTTCAGAGCTAGTCAGATCAAGAAATGCATCAACAAAGGGGTGTGGATATTCTTCTTCTTCTTCTCTTGGTTGGTTATGATATTCAACTAGCTAGAATGGATTAGGATTGTTAGGAAGAAATCTCCCATAAGCATCCCTTCTCCTCCCTCTATGCATGCGGTATCACTCACTATTAGGTAGCTCACACAAAGAATTGGTAAATAATAAGGGGGTTCATTACTTCCTAAATGAGGATATATTAAGAACAACTTATAGAAGCACTACGACAAGAAAAAATACCAATGACTCCAAAGAATTCCCTCGTTTGACACCATCATTGGCAACGATGCCAAAAATGTTGGCCTCCTACAATGATTTAATAACTAAGCCCTTATAGCCATGATTCAGAGATTGGACATCTAACCTGAATATCCATTTCAATCATCATGAAGGTGAATTTAACTTGTCAACCCAAGGATGTGAACTTGAAATGGGTCAGCACAGTATGTGCACTAGGAACCCAAACTAGCCATTTTCATTCTACAGCTAAGGAACACACAATGCTGAAAGTAAATTGATTAGAAGGGAATACCATAAATTCCAATCATCAATCAACAACTACATAAAACTAAAATGCATAACAGAAATGAAAATT
Source organism: Sequoia sempervirens (assembly GCA_007258455.2). Lineage (NCBI taxonomy): Eukaryota > Viridiplantae > Streptophyta > Pinopsida > Cupressales > Cupressaceae > Sequoia > Sequoia sempervirens. Next base: position 1,430,252 of record VDFB02000010.1, on the reverse strand, counting down.
TGAGTGACAAACAGGGCACTACTCTGTCTGCTTTGGCTGCAGGAACAGTCACATAATGGAGTTCTAGTGGTTGTAGGAACAGTCAGTGAAAAATTTCTAACTAATTACTAAAGAACAAGTAATACTAAACTAATATGAAACTAAAGGATGGATTACTCACCAAGTGAGCCACCTTGGATTAAGTATCCTCTAAAACTAATGAGAACTCAGATGCTTGAACTTAGAACTTTATTTTATTCACTATAAATCATGAGTAAAAAGGAGTAATGTATCTATATTACTGAAAACTTGAGAGTGCAAGTACAATATCAAATTGTGCAACCCCTAAGAAGGAGAATCATATCTTTATTTATACTATCAACTAAACAAGGTAGTCAAGTCCACAACTGGGAGGACGCCATTTAGGGAAAACAGAGAAGGTGGAGTGGCAGTGGTTACGCGTGCATGGAATCTGGTCAGACATGTGGTTCAAATGTAGATTTAGCACAACAGTAATGCCCGCATCTGATCAACCAACATTCGGTTTGCATGAGGAATCTTTTGTCGTCGACCTCCTTTGACCTTTGAGCAATTCCTTTGTTGGACGTTATGGTGCATGCCCAGCTAGCGGTGTCTTCCTCAACTTAGCATCCTTAAATTAAATCTGCATCGCAATGTTAGTACGCACAATAACTACATATCTATAACCACCTTAAGGAACATTCATTAACCACATGCAAAATTAATATAGATAATCCACATAATATGCCAATGTCATTAAAACTTGCAGAATAGGATTAATCCCAATACCTATGGTTTGAGGGAAACATTATGAAAATATCAACATTTAACATCAAAGTCCTTGACAACTGCCAGCAAATAAACTATAGATTCTACCCAAAATTGGACCAAAAACTAGGCTTATCACCCTCATCTGTCATGTGACTTTCTTCACTCATCAACTACTCCTCCTCATCCTCCTACTCTCTCTCATAGTCTAGGTCTACCTCCTTGTCTTATTCCTCATCCAGCTCATATGCAAATAGGTCTGCCACCCTGAGCCCTGTATCCTCACCTATCTCCTCCTCCTCATCGCTCTGATCTGGAAGTGGTCTTGCAAAGCATATAGGCTAATCCATGGGGAGCATCGGAGCTAGTCATGCTTCTGCCCACCACTCCTCGTATGAATCTGTAGCATTGACACCATCAGAATTGGAGACTGAGGGAATATCAAGGTCATGATCATCTGAGTCACTCAATTTGACATCATCAAAAGTGAATCATCTCGTATCTCTAGGCCTCTGAGCAGTTCACACTGATCGCCTATAAAAGGGTCCTGCTATTGGTGGTACCTGTATCTACCCAAACTACCACATAACATTATCATAGTAGAATGGTCTTACTATGCAATCATGTCTACCCAATAAAAATCTGTCCATTTGCATCCTCCTCAATTTTCAAGTCTCATTCGACCACTATGGTATCAGCTGGTACGATCTCCACAAGATCTCCTGATCTAGGCGGTTGAATTTGACTCTCTAGTATAAAAGATCCCCATAATGCCATGCTCATCTCAGTGTATAACTGAATGCGCATGGGTATTCAAAGGAAGATATCGAAGGGAACCTTGTTAGTCTGGTGCATGTGATGTTCTCTAAACACCACACCTGCAATAGCATATAATGTACCATGCTATCCACCTTGTGATATGTGAATCGTCCAAGATCATAATATAAATATGCAAGAATGCTACGGCCCCAAGCATATACGGTCCTGTGGTGCTCCATCTTTTGTATCATGTGGACTAGGCCTCCATCTAGATGTGCTCCCCGACCATTAGGGACAAGTACTAGTGCTACTGTGAACATCATGATCTGTCTCAACAGTGGTGATTGTGCATAGAGTAGCCACACTAACTCAATACGTGGCCCTATGATCTCCTCTCAAACTGGTCCTCCAAGGAAATATCCTATATCTACTCGCATTTGGGTGTATGTATGATCCCTTGCGAAGTGCACAGTCTCACCTTGGATGGGAACTCGAAGGATGTGTTGTACATCCTCTAGGGTGATCGTCATTTCGCCAGTGGGTAGACAAAATGTGTAGGTTTTGGCATCCCATCTCTCTACGAACGCCATCAACATGGTGTCATGGTACCTCATGGGAGACATGAGGTATGGCTAATAAATCCTAGTGGTCTATAAAAAATGAGTATCTACCTCTGATAATGTTGAGACAAGGTCCTGTAGATGAAAAAATAATTTTCCACTAAGATGTTGTTGTGACTGAGGTGGAATCTAACAAAAAGAAAAAATCTCCCCTATAAACATTCTAAAATCTAAAATATAAAATCTATACATCAATAGTCAAAAAGTGTGCTAAATTTTCTCTAGGATACTTTTCTAAGGGTCCTAGACACTTTATTTCCTATTTGGGACACTACATGAAGAAACGAGACAATTTGCATAAAAGTGGGACACTTCACGAAAAAGTGGGACACTTTGCAAAAAAGGGGACAATTCGCAAAGAAAAGGGATGCTTTGTGAAATTTTATTCTAGGGTCCTAAATCTACCTAGAAATGCGTAAAATATAAATTAAATGCATACAAACAAAGCTAAAGTGTCGAAAAATCAATTCACCTGATGCTGAAGATTGCCTCGTGCCACCTCCTCACACAAGCTATCGAGTCTCGGGGGCATGTACTCTCAAATACTCAAAATTTTCACTAATTCTCCAATGAATTCAAACTACAAGAAGTTAAAAGACAAAATGATTACAAGTTACTTTACTTTTTACTCTTATATATGTGTAAATTAGGTCTTTGGCATATTAGTGTAAAAAAGTGCTTTTCCATTCAAACTAGCATAACGGGGGATAGCAAACTCCATTTTCAATGCCGTTTGTTGCATTGGAATCATGGTTCCACTCTCGTTCTCATCAAATTTCTATCACTACATGGTATGGTACTTGGAAATACCCTATGATCAGATTCATCTAGTTTGATGCGATTAGACTGCTACCTTGATTCCACCTTTGTAAAGCAAGCATAATTAATGGGGGCATACATCTACCCTCAAATTTGATTTCATGAAGAAGTTAGATAAGAGGATTTTGAACAACTAATGAATTGGTGTTGTAGGATACGACTCATAACATTGTGGTTTTATAGATAGCTACTGTGGGGGCTTCATTCTCATGTACTACAAATGAATCCATATGAGTATCCTTGTATGAAATGAAGTTTATTGTTTAGATTCCTTTAGCTTGCATATGCATGTAGATTCATGTGGGTGCTAAAGTTGGGCTTGATGTAATGATGAAAATTTTACTCCCTTCTTGGGGATGGTATAATTCTCCACTTAATCTGGACCTATTTTAGTACCCTTGCATTTATGACCCTTTAAATCATCATTATTAGGCCCCTAAGACCCTTATTTCGGATCTCAAGGCTTACTTTTCCTAAAATCCCAACAAAATCAATAAATTCACTTAAATTTCTTACAACCCATCATTTTCCCACCTTGAAAAACTAGGGTGGGACTCATATGCCACCTTGGGTGTATGAGTACCCCTAGGTGGGACCCATATGTCACAAGTGGCATATGAGTCCTGTGTGGCCCCTTTTTAGGGTTTGAGCTGGAAAGTCAAGTTTTTAATTCAAAATTTTGGTTGATGTCAACTTTTGAGATCTAAATAAGGGTAAATTAGATTAAGGGCCTATATAAATAATCTTTCAAGTCATTATTTTCATCTAGAAGAACAATTTCAAGATCTAAGCATTCACAAGCACTCAAGAATTCTTTCAAAGAGCATTCAAGATTAAGTAGCAAGAAAAGTTGACGTATTGGAGTAGCATTATAGTTTTTTTGAAGGTCTTCAAGCTCACTTTCATTCAAGATCTAGGATTGTCAATGGTTGATTTTGGTTGCCTATGGTGAATCATGATGGATTCTAGGGTGGGGAGATGTAACTAGCCATCAAACCAAGCCTAATGACTTGTTTCTTAAGTGATTCCATCCTCCACTATCACTCTACTTTCATCCTAAGGAAGATACATGTCTTGTTATGGCTTATTAGGGTGATTAGAAATCTCCCAAAGTGAGTCATTCATCTTCATGCTTCATTCTTGTATCTCATTATAACACATTAGAATAGGGCTGCATTGCATTTCAGATTTCCTAATCTTAGACACACTTAAGGCTAGGGTTTATACTCACATTTACTTTCAAGATTCATTTTTTATCAAGGTTTAATTACCAAACTAGGGGTTTGACCAAGGAAAACACCCCATAAGCAAATCAAAATATATTCTATTTTGGAGGTCTTTTAATATATTTAGATCCAGAAATTAGGTTGGGAAGGAAGAGTAGAGATAAGAAAGCAAATTTAGACTTTGATTCCTTGAAAAAATTGAATGAGACTGATGCCACTTGTGGCATATGAGTCCCAGTATAGTGAAATTTCTAGATTTCTGAAGATCCAGACTTGTCATCACCAGATTCTTGTTTCAACCCAGAAACCCTGACCTAGGATTGATATGCCTAGCCTGGTGTATGAGTCCCGGTGTGCCTTAATTTTAGCATTTTCAGCATTTCAGAGCCTATTTTGAGCTTTTGCAAATTTCTAGGTGCACCTCTGTGTTTTCTCAGTTTTCTATTCTATTTTGCATTCATTTCTAGGTCATTTATTATAGTCTAGCATATCATTAAGTTTCATAATTTTATCTTGCATGTTACTAGTCTTTCCAATCCCTTGCTTGGTGGTGAACCCCTTTTTTAGCCTTTGATCATACCCTAGGACAACCTTTAGCATATATCTCTCTCTCTCTCATTCTATCATTGGATTGAGATCTCTAGGGTTTGCTTGAATGAAACAATAGTGAAAGAAGACCATATCCTTGTGCTCCATCTCCTAAAAAGTGGGGCACCATATTTCTGTTGTTACATGAGTAAAGGATCATGTGAAGTCTACATTGTAACTTTCTAAAAGTGGTTTAGGTTTCCAACCTTCTCCTTCATCTACACCTCATTATCTACCATCTTCTATATTTATAATGTCTGGTGGTAAGTGAGCAAGATTTTCTTCATGTAAGATATTTTTTTCTCCTACTCCTTATCCTCCATTAGAGAAAGAGCATATTTTTTCAAGGCTTCTCAAAGCCCACTTGGTTAATCTTCCTCCTCTAACATGTAATAATTTTCATAAGAATCACTCTTTTTATGCATATCATCAAGTGTATGGTCAAATGAATGTTAAGCCTTGAGTAATAAAATTCAGCAACTTAGTGATTGTGGTGCTCTTCCATGTGTTGATGCACCTAATTAGTATAAATAATAATCTCTCTTCTATGGAGTTGCTCCTCATGATGTTGCATTTGTAGCTTCATATGTTTTCTCATTTCTATTCATGGTGGTACAATTTTGTTTCCAACCATATTTAATCTATGGTAGCAATGCAATAGTCTCTAGTGTGGTTTTACTTTTCTTTACACTTGGAGGGAAAGGATAACTAGTTTTGGAGGTGTGCATTCTTCTTGAGGATCCTGTCTTTCCCCTTCTTTTGCTTAAAATATCAAAAAAGAAAGTATTCCAACATTTTAAGGGGGGGCATATCACCCTATCCATTTCATTGAAATCTTGTGAGTTTTGACTTATTGACATACCCCTTTGGTGGTGGTGTTAGTTGTAATGTCCCCTGAGGCATGGTTATCAATTCATCCCTTATTATGTTAAGAATTTAATTTCTCTCCTATGATGTTAAAATTTTGTACACCCCCCTGAGGTGATTTATGCCCTAACATTAAATGGTACCTCACAACATTAAACTTTTATGCAATCCCTAAGGCATGATTGGAAAAATAGTCTATGGATCTAGCATAGTGGAGCTTGTTAGTCTATGAGCTTGATAATTTTTACATGGCCACCTAGCATAACACAAATTGCTTGCTAGTGTACCCATGTGTATCATGAGTCAAATAGCATAATATAGCTTGGTAGCCTCTTGAAACCCATTATATTGCATGGAATCCCAAAAAAATGCAACTTGCTAGCTAGTGGATCTGTGTATCTCATGAAGTGATCTAGTATAACACAACTTTCTAATCCTTATGGGGCACCATTTCGTCTAACATTATAGTCAAGGGTTGGAATTTGATATTTTAGACAAAATTTAAGACTAAGGTATCTTTACCTTACCGAATCAAATCCTTTTTAGCGTACTAACCTTGTGTTTATGTTTTATTTTTATCATGATTAGATTGTGTTGATTATGTGTTTTCCTTGTGTCTTTTTCATGTTTGCTTCATGTATTTGTTGTGTTTTCTCTATGTATTTTGCATGTTTTATTCTTGTCTTCCACATGCTTTCTTCGTGTATTCTTCAATGTATGTAGTCTATTTTCTTTATGTGTGCTTTGTGTATTATTTTTAGTATACTCCGTTAATTGTTCATTAAGAGCTTTACGTATGATTGAATCTTTCCTTGTCTTACATGCATGTTTGTATTAACATTATAGATTGATGGGATCCCAAGTTGGGGGATTGTGCACCCCTGAACTTGGTGTCATCTCATCTCTTCGGTGTTTCAATATGGATATTTATTCCTTTAGTGTGAGTATGAATGTAAGGTCATACTCTCACTAAAGTGGGGGCTAAATGTAGCATCATAGATTGTCACCCCTAAAAATTTCATAGTACCTTAACACCCTATTTTTCCTACAACATTAATCATAATAATAATTTATTCATTTTGAGGTCAAATTAATAAAATAAATTTATAAATCATTGATATGCCAAGTTTGATAAAAAAACACCTAGTCAAGGGCATGGGCGCCCTTGACCTTAAAGGGTTCCTATTTTAAATTTAACTTTTGGTGTTAGTCTTTGGAGAATTAAAAAGATCCCAGGTTAGCCTATAATCAAAAATATCATTTGGAATGCATATATAAACAATTTTTATTCTCATTTGAACATTAGAAAGGAGATTATTATGAAGAAGGAGCTATTATGATCAATTATGAAGATGTATTGGTTTATCCTCTACATGCTATCTATAACAATCTATTGTGTTTTATGAACTAATGTCTTGTAGGTCCATCAAGCAATCAAGGCATCCATCAATCAAAATTTGTGACAACTTGTGGTGTGACATCACTTCACCAAGGATTTCATACCAAAGGTAATATTTTCAATTATCATTTATTATTTCAGTGAATTATAAATTTGGCCTTTTGTTGACCTAGGGTATGTCATCTTGATAATCATCATTTGTTGTACATGGAAGTGAAAATACCAAAACAAGGTTTATCTTAGGAAAACCCTATACAACATAACCTTTCCCCCTCCTTTCATGTGTCTAGGTTAGATTTTAAGGTTCTGTCAATAGAAATCTATAGGAAGACATAGTGTAGATCTATACCTTACAACCCAAAAGTTTACAGATCCAAACTCTTATATCTCAATCAAGGACACCCATACACTCGAACAACAAATTCAACTTCAAAATTTTATGAAAGGTGCACAAATATATACTATAGCAATGAAAATAGTACTCCCCACCTTTGAGGGATGAAACACAAGGGTAGGATTCCTATTTCACACCTACTACACTCAAGGACACTTTAGAGATCTCAATCCAAGGATGAAGTAGGGGAAAGAGATATTGCAATAGGGTATCCTAGAGTATGATTTTGGATTACAAGAGGCTAAATGGAGGGTTCACCACCAAGCTAGGGATTGGAAAAATTAGAACAACAAACTAGAAAAGTATAGAAGAGAACTTGGAAACCTGAGAGAGCTTGAATGGAGGCCCTTGAAATGCCGAATAACCTAAAATTTAGGCCTACTAGGAATCATATGCTAGTATGGGCGTATCAATCCCATATCTGGGTTTTTGTGCAGGAACTAGTTTATGGAAAAAGGGTATCTGAAACTGCCAAAATCTGAAAAATGACCTAAACTGGGAATCATATGCCAAGACTAGCATATGAGTCCAGTTAGGGTTTTCTAGATCTTCAAAGTTTGAATCTAGTCTTCAATGTCTGCTCTTTCCTTCCCAATTGATTTCTAGATCTGAAACCCTGATTTTAGGGTTGTGTTTAACTTTTTAGTGAAGATTACAACCTTGCAAATGAGGGGACAATTCCAACAACTTTCTCCAAGCTTGTAACCTAATCTTCAAAGGTCCTTCATGCTCATTGAAACCTAGATCTGAAATCACACATGTAAAGAGGAGGAGAACTTGTTGATTGTTAGTGAATAGGGGTTTTCCTTGGTCAAACCCCTTTTAGATAATTAAAGCAAATGATGAGATAATGAAATGAGGGTATGAAATATGAAACATGATAAATGATACCTTGAATGATGCCTTGTAAATTATGCTTTGTAAATCTACAATCTAACATGAAATGGCCATGAAGGATGTAAATCTAGATCTTGAGATAAGTGTAGAACAATGATTGACCTTGGATCTCGAATGAAACATCACAACATGAGCTCAATAACATGCTTGGTGCTTGATAATCTTGACATGATGATGGATCTTGAATTGCTGCAACAAATGATGAAGAATCTACCCTTGAATGCCTTAGAAATGATCTTGAACATCTCTCTTGATGATCTTGTAAAGTCTTGGAATGCTTAACTCTTGAGTGCTTGACTTGATATCATGTAGGCTTATGTCAAATAGTGATTTGAAAGCTCATTTATATAGGCAATCCATCTAATATCCTATTAATTGGATCCCATAGGCCGAGACTCATAAAATTTGAACTTAAAACCCAAATTTTCTTGCTCAAAACCTTAAAAATAGGCCAAATGGGACTCATATGCCATCTATGGCATATGGGTCCCACTTGTGTGTGACTCATACACCTAGGGTGGTGTATGGGTCCCACGGAGGCTTTTTGGAGAGAGAAAGTGTTAGGGAGTGAAGAAATTAAGTTTATTTATTGATATTGTTAGGATTTTGATTGAAATATGCCTTAGGAGGCACAATATAGGGTCCAAGGGGCTTATTAATGATGATATTAAGGTCATAAATGAAAGAGGGCTCAAAATTCAATGTGAAAGTGTGAATAAATACACTTTACAACACTAAATTAAGGAAAAATTAGGTCTATTTAGCTTAAAAGGGGCCTAAATCTAGTGTGAATGTATACAACACATCACAACACTAGATTAGGTCCATTTATTTTAAAAGCCTCCTAAATTTAATGTGAAGGTGTAAATAAATACACTTTACAACACTAAACTAAAAAAAAGTTAGGTTTATTTAGCTTAGAAGGGCCCTAAGCCTAATGTGCTATGTAAAACACATCACATCACTAGATCAAGGTGATATTAAGTCCAATTTATCATTAATTATTCCCAAGTCAAGCAAGGAAAAGGTGTACTTTTTTTGTTGCCACATTTAGCCCCCACTTTAGTGAGAGGTCGAACTTGCTTCAAAATCACACTAAACTAGACATTCAAGAGGGGTCCAAGCATACCAATGCAGATGGTCTAGGATGACAAAGATCAAGGGAGTGGTCAATCCCCCATGATCCAAGATCCTACATAAAATCATCATAAGAACAAAATGACACACACAAGGTGTATGATATGCAATAAAACAAGATACTCAAACATGCAATGTCAATAATTGAAAGAAAGAAAAACAAAAACAAGAAAAAATTAAAAAGAAGAGGTAGATCAAGCTTTGACCATTTGTCCAACACAATGTGGATTAGATCTAGGCTTTTTGTCCAAAGATGCACACTCAATTTGAGGCAACAAAACTCTTGGTTGTCTGTTGGGTGAGTAATCTAGGAAGGGGAGACAAATATTATTGATATGCGCTCACACACACATGCGATTGTCTAAGGGAAAGTCATGCCTTAGATCAGCTTCCTATATAACCATACCAAAGTTAGACCTCCTGATAACTTTGATAAGGCACCACACACAAATGATCTTCGAGCTTCATGAGACAAGAAAAACTTCATACTCTTGGAGCTCATGAACAAAAAATGAACTTTGAGCTTCATGAGGCAATCAAAGTTTCGTATGCTTGGAACTCATGAACAAACAAGATGGCTCCACATACATGAAAAGTGTGTTATGCAAGGTGGCCATATAAATAGTGTAAGGTGCATTCAGAGAGATTTTTCTTAATTCGTGCAAGGTCTCTTCTTAGGGAACATTGTACCTAATGTCTCCAAGAGAGGACAAGTCAAAGAAATACCTACATTCTTAGAGGAAATCAAACCCAATGACACCACCAAGAAAAGGATGCATTGCAGGAAGAAGAAAAAATCACGCAGTGAAACATGAGTGTCAATGTATGCCCCCACTTTAAAGCAGTTGTTAACACCATTACTATGAGAAATTGCTTTAAAGTAGAAGAAGACATGAGAGCTTATTCAGAAAGCCCTATGCCAAGTCATATGTTTCCAATAAGCTACATCATGAATAATTATGTCACATGCAAGCCAACTTAAGGCATGTCATCCACATCCCAAGCTTGCTCTTGTATATACATGAAAGGTGATCAACTAGCCAAAAGAGACAATGACAAGTGACATACGAGGACAGGGCTAACTAACCCATTTCCCCCCACTTAGTGTAGGACAAGGATGAGCCGAATAGGATGAAAATAAGTGTCAATTAGAAGAAATAGGTGCCTCAACATAAGGAAGAGCACCATATTCCTTAAGATGTTGAATTCTATTACTTAAAGCCCTACATTCATTAGTAGCATGACCATGAACTCTATGATATGCACAAAATGAACTCTTGTAGTAGAATTTCTTTCATGTTCTTGGAGGGAGAGATATCAAATGATCTTGGAGGAGCCTTGATAAGATACTCTCTTGATCAATAGAAAATGTTCCTTTATTTTGCGACAAAGATATCTGTTGTTTAGTACAAGGTGTCATATCTACACAAGACTCTTTAGATTTTGATATTTTGTTCTCTCCTTGAAAGGAGGATGTAAAATCTAATGAATTCAAATTATTAGTGTTTTGCATGATGACATTGACATTAAGTGAGGATTTATTTGTTTCTTTCATTTTGTTTAAAGGATGATAATCAAGACCACTAGTGTCTATCAATTCAGGATGCACTACTATTAAAGTCAGCTTGGAAGAATCTTTTGTAAGAGTGTTGATATTGAGTGAAGGCTTATTTGTGTCTTTTGAGGGGAAATAACCAAGGCCATTATTCTTTTCTTGCATGTGAGGCTCTATAGGGACACAAATACCTTGTTCTCTAGCACCACACACTTTTCCATTATAACCAAGTTGTTTCATCATTTCATAACCTTTTCCAAAAATATTTTTCATCTCTTTTGGATTCAGAGGTTGCTCATAATTAAGTTCATCAAAGTTTGTTGTGTAATGTTCTTCTTCTAAAGTGGTTGAGGTGGATGCTTTTGAAGGGTCTTATGAATTTTGTGTTGACATTACTACTTTTTCTTTTCCCTTTTCAGAGTCTTTGTTTATAATCTTGTATTCTCCCATGAATTTTGGTTCGAATACTAAGGAACCCCAATCATATTCTAATAGATTCATGATTTATTCATGTGTTTTTCGTCATCTTTCTGTTACACGGGTTCTACTTGTGCAGTTGGTGTTAATGTTTTCAAAGGATTTTCCTTATTTTTCTCAATGTTCAAATAATTTTTTGGGTCAAGGTCAACTTCGAGTGTGTACACTTTGTTGTTGTAGACATACTTCATTACACGATGAAGAGTAAAAGGCACCCCATTCATTGCATGAATCCATGGTATGCCTAAAAGGAGATTATATGAAAGATTGTGAGGCATAACATGGATCAATGTCTCTAATGTGGCCTTTCCTACTGTAATAGGCAAAGTGATCACACCAAGCAGTTGCTTTCCTACATTATCAAATCCATTAATAGATAAAGAGTCAGGTTGAATTTTTTATTTATCCACGCCAACCCTATCCAAAAGGGTCACACATTGTTAACAAGGGTTCACTTTAGCCCTATCCTTTTATATTGAGATATTATTATGAAAGCTTCATTTTTTTTTTGTACTTCCAAAGGAGGGAGCTCACTCTGGTGGAAAACAATGTTAGCATTTATTCCTTGAATCAGGGTTGCTATGTAATTCGGTTGCACATTAGAAGGGATAGGAGCTTGTTGTAAATAACTTAGATGCATAAAACAAAAGTTATAGAAAATTTCCAAACTGATATTATATGTTACCAGGAGGCTTAAGAAGCACATAAATGAGGTTTTTAATGTTGTAAAAGGTAGTTTAAAATCTAGACTGGGACTAAATTTCCCAAAGGGGCGTATGAGTCCCAGTTAGGTTTTTTTCATAAATTTTAGGAAATTTTAAGTGTTTTTTATGCTTTTAAGTTTGTTTGATCTATAAAATAAATGAAAATGAAAAATTCAATTGACTTTTGATGATTTGAGATGCAAAACTACAACCTAAATGCACTTTCACTAATGTAAAAATTAGAAACCCTAGAATGCCAATTAATTAAAGCAAACCCTAATGCAATGTTAATGCAAGCAAGATATAGGATGATGATGCACTCCAAATAAGAATTATGATGTTCTAAGTGAAGGTTCACCAAAATGTAGCAAAAAAAATAGTACTCCCCACATTTGAGGGATGGAGCACAAGGGTAGGGTTTGTATTTTGCACTTGCTACACTCAATGACACCTTAGAGATCTCAATCCAAGGATGAAGTAGGGGAAAGAGATCTTGCAATAGGGTATCCTAAGGTATGATTCAAGATTACAAGAGGCTAAATGGGGGGTTCACCACCAAGCTAGGGCTTGGAAAAATGTATGAAATGCAAGATCTAATGATTGAACTCAATGATGCATTAAACCTCACTAAATGAACTATAAATACAAATAAATCAGAACAACAAACTGGAAAATTATAGAGGAGCACTTGGAAACCTAAGAGAGCTTGAATGGAGGTCTGAAATGCTGAATAACCTAAAATTTAGGCCTATTGGGACTCATATGCCAGTTTGGGCATATTAGTCCCAGATCTAGGTTTTTGTGTAGGAACTGGTTTCTAGAGAAAGGGTATCTGAAATTGCCAAAATCTAAAAAATGACCTAAATTGGGACTCATTCGTCAAGACTGGCATATGAGTCTAGTTAGGGTTTTTTGGAACTTTAAAGTTTGAATCTAGTCTTCAATTTCTGCTTTTCCCTTCCCAATTGATTTTTTGAATCTGAAACCCTGATTTCAGGGTTATGGCTAACTTTTTAGTGAAGATTACAACCTTGCAAATGAGGGGAAAATTCCAACAACTTTCTCCAAGCTTGTAACCTAATCTTCAAAGTTCCTTCATGTTGCAAGACACCCAAATCTATAATCACACATGTAAAGAGGAGCAAAAATTGTTGATTGTTAGTGAATAGGGGTTTTCCTTGCTCAAACCCCTTTTAGGTAATTAAACCAAATGATGAGATAATGAAATGAGGGTAAGAAACATGAAACATGAGCAATGATACCTTGAATGATGCCTTGTAAATTATGCTTTGTAAATCTACAATCTAACATGAAATGGCCATGAAGGATGTAAATATAGATCTGAGATAAGTGTAGAAGAATGCTTGACCTTGGATCTTGAATGAAACATCATAGCACTAGCTCAATAACATGCTTGATGCTTGATAATATTGATATGATGATGGATCTTGAATTACTGCAACAAATGATGAATAATCTACCCTTGAATTCCTTAGAAATGTTCTTGAATGCTCTCTTGATGATCTTGTAAAGTCTTGGAATACTTAACTCTTGAGTGCTTGAATTGCTATCATGTAGGATTATGTAAAATAGTGATTTGAAAGCTCATTTATATAGGTAATCCATCTAATATCCCATTAATTGGATTCCACAGGCTAACACTCATAAAATTTAAGCTTAAAACCCAAATTTTCTTGCTCAAAACCTTAAAAATAGGCCAAATGGGACTCATATGCCATGTGTGGTGTATGGGTCCCACCTGGGTGGGACTAGTACACCCAAGGTGGTGTATGGGCCCCACAGGGGCTTTTTGGAGAGAGAAAGTGTTGGGGAGTGAAGAAATTAAGTTTGCTTATTGATATTGTTGGGATTTTGATTGAAATATGCCTTGGGAGGCACAATATAGGGTCTTAGGGGCCTATTAATGATGATATTAAGGTCATAAATGCAAAAGGGTCAAAATTCAATGTGAAAGTGTGAATAAATACACTTTACAACACTAAATTAAGGAAAAATTAGTTCTATTTAGCTTAAAAGGGGCCTAAATCCAATGTGAATGTTTACAACATATCACAACACTAGATTAGGTCCATTTAGTTTACAAGCCTCCTAAATTTAATGTGAAGGTGTAAATAAATACACTTTACAACACTAAATTACAAAAAAGTTAGGCTTATTTAGCTTAGAAGGGCCCTAAGCCTAATGTGGATGTGTAAAACACATCACAACACTAGATCAAGGTGATATTAAGTCCAATTTATCATTAACTATTCTCAAATCAAGCAAGGAAAGGGCATAATTTTTTAGTTGCCACATCTACCTTTTCATATATGGGTCTATTTTGTTAGTTTTTGTTTTCATCTATGCGATAAAATATATTTTTAGATCTAGGGTTTATGTCAAATAGGCTTGTTGAAACACATAAAACTTGTCATCTTTGCAACTCAAGAGAATACAAAACCCATGATATTTTCTCTCCCTTGTGGCAACAAGATAACCATCAAAACCTAGTTGGTTTGTATTTGAATGTGGAGTCCAAGTGAAGAATTTAATAATAGTTAATCTAGTTGGTTCTAGGATCACTTGTCCTACTCTACAATCCATAATGAAGACTATACATTAATTGATTAAATCTATGAATCTCCACAATGTGATATCTATACATATATCCATTCCATTTTAGGCAAAAGGCATATGGTTTATAATTATGTGACAATATCAGATTCCATCATTCAAATTTTAAGCTATTTTTTGCATTATTAACCGATTTGGTGTTTTTTTGTTACAAGCTTTTAAAAATTACTCTTTTAGAATAATAAAGTATTTTTAACTGGTAAGAAATCATTAGAGGAAAGGGTCCAATAGCTTTCCAATTATTGCATACTTAACCCTCTAATTTATCCCTTTTAAATAATCAATACAAGAAAATTAAAATTCTAGTAAAGTATTCTACATGCACTAATGCATGTTCAATTGTGCATGTATAGTTTATCATTGAATGTAGACAAAGTACATGTAAGTGTACTTCCAATATAAGACAAGTTGGTCCAAAATACATATTCTTTGATTACTTTCAAAATTTAATGTTTACAATAATCACCCACTTTGAGAGGGTGCAAAAGTGGAAAAGTTATATTTACACATCTTAGTGCAGACTTATTGGTGCCTTATCTAGCATAAATTCAAACCCCTATCAAATTGATGGGTTGTCAAATGTATATTCGAGCATACTTTCTCTCACATCCATATGGATCAACTATAATTACTATAGGTACCTACACAAATAATAAATGGTCTATGGCTCCCCTACCAAACATCAAAATAAATACAAATTAGAATTTAGTCATGTCATCATAGATTTCATACAAAAATTGTAACTTCAAATTCAAATGATCAAATACAAGTTCTATTAATTTAATTTCAAACTCAACATGGTTTGCATAGGATCATGGGGGGACAAACAGTGGTGATGCAACAAAAAAAACATGACAGGAGGAAGTGAAAAGCACGGAAATCATGTTTGACTTTTTGGTTGGGTTGGTAAAAAGTACATTTTGCTAAGGTAAAGACCAAAGCAAAACAAATATCTATTATTTATGGATATCCATTTTTAAAAAAATCGATATTCGTTAATAACAGATATTTGATATATAAATAACAGATATCAGTTAATTGGCTTCATCCATGATTTATATTGGATATATGTTATTGGAAACTTACACTTTTTTGATACCAAGTACATGCATATAATATAATAATATAATAATATAATAATATAATATATTATTATATATTATAATAATATAATATATTATTATATATATTGTATAATATTATATATTATATAATACTATATATTATAGTATTAATATTAAAATATTATAAATATATTAATATATTATTAATATATATTAATGATATATTAATGTCATATTAATATAGATTAATATATCAATAATATATATTAAAATTTATTAATATTAACTATCATGTCATGTACTAAAACATTAAATTACTCTCCATAACATATATTTGTTTAGAGAGCTTAGTAAAGCTCTCAAAAATGGATATCCATTCTAGAGAGCTTAATAAAGCTCTCAAAAATGGATATCCATTCTAGAGAGCTTAATAAAGCTCTCAAAAATGGATATCCATTTCAGAGAGCTGTAGAATCCTCTCAGAAATGGATATCCATTTTTGTCGTTGTAAATTAAAACATATATCATTAAATAATATTAATTTTATTAATGTATATTAAAATATTTGCATGACATATATTTTATATATTAATATATAGTAATATATTAATATTTTTATTTTTATTTTTATTTTTTTTAATATATTAATATATATTAATAATATATATTAATATTATATATATTATTATGACATAGTAATATCATTTATATATTAATATGGCATATATTTAATATATAGTAATATATTAATATTTTTTATATTTTTTTATTATTTGTAATATATTAATATATATTAATTTATTAGCATATCATAATATATCATATATATATGTATATGTCATATTTTAAAAAATTAAAGTTCTCTATGAAATGGATATCCATTTCAGAGAGCTTAACAAAGCTCTCAGAAATGGATATTCATTTCTAAGAGCTACACATAACTTTACAAAATGGTTATTTATTTTCTAAGTTATAAATAAAAGAAAAAGGGCCACAAACAGTCATTTTAACAGTGACTGTTCGTGGTAGAGGAGCAAAAAATAGATATAAAAAATAACTGATATCCGTTTTCGAGAAATTTCAAGCAACCTCAAGCAATTTCGACCAATTCCCATTGAGTTTTCACCAAAAAACATCAAAAAGGTAGGTTAAACGAGTTTATTTAGATTATTTTGATTGTTTTATATGTTTTTTAACAAAATATTATATTTTTTTGTTGAAATTTCAGGAATTAGTTGGAAACTATGTTAATTTATAAATTTGTAATTTACAATAGGGTTTAAATGGCCCAAGATTTAGCAAACCCTCCTTCAATTTAGGACCTAATTGAAATCAATACCACTAATTTGAGAAACATTGTTGAGAGATACCATACCCATGAAGATTTGTGATCAGTCACACTGAATATAGAGGCCATAATCAATCATGAACAGGGACATCACTAGGAAACATGCTTCATTTAAAGAATGGAGAGATCAGAAGAGGTTAGAATATGAAAATATTTTGGGGTATGACGCTATTAAAAAAATAGAAATATCTAAAGTTGATTTAGCCCAACTTTTTATGAACCAAAGAACATGACAAAATATTGGTTTACATAAACCAAAAATTTCCATAAAATGGTGCGCCCATCAGGGCATAGTTGCAAACTTTTGGGATCGTTGGCAGATGGATTTTGAGAAACCACTCAACAACAATCTCGATGTCCCTTTATAATTTCTCCATACATTATATGAATAATTTATTTTAGGAAGGCATGTCAACTATTTTGATTTTAGGAATTTTCAGGAAGTAGGTATGGGTATGCCCCAACATAGACCTGGGGAAATGTGTATCATGCAAGGTCCCTATGTTCCCCCTTCTCATCTTCCTCCCCCATCTCTAGCACCCCATCGAGATCTTGTTGCCGATGTGACCCAGCATAGTCTCTTGGCCATACACTTTTTAACTAGCCATTTGATTACATAGTTGTCATAGTTCACTCATCTTCTAGAGGGTGGTGCTCCTCGTGCTTCAGTTGATACTAGTGCAATATCAACATCCAAGAATGTTTATGTGCCTCATCAGTGTACTACATGTAGGCATACATGTCTAGGTCCTATGGGAGATACAAATGAGCCTCCCCTAGAAACATTTGAGTATGAGGTGCATGATGTGTCACTTGGAGGAGATTAGGTAGTAGTGCATACAACAGGTACAACAAAGACATGCGAGTGAGGAATGGGTACAATGCCCTCCACTAATGCAAATTAGGAGCAAAAACATCAATCTTTTGTACAAGACTTAAAATTATTTCATAGTGCATTTCATTTAAAATTATTATAACAAATATGACATGTTGCTAATGTATATTTAAGTGGGTTTGAACAATTGATGATGGAGGAATAGATTAGATATGTGTAGCATGAAACTCTTTTGAATATTGAATTTGGCCTAAACACATTGGTATATTTTTTTATACATGTAAAACTTTTTTATTGTACACATATCCTTTAAAACATGATTAATTAAATAAATACTAATTTATATCTTGATCTTATTTTTAATTTTGTAATGTACTCTAGACGTGGCTGATGCTACACCTTTTACCATGATGAGTTCCTCTCAATCAATTATCTCAATTGCATCACCTACTCGGGTATATGTTTTTTTTATATCTAGTAGATCTATATAAGTTTGTAGATATATAAGTAGATATATGTTAGTTTATGTTTTTTTTTCAGCAATTATATATTAATTTTATCATTTTTATTTTTCTTCTTGCAAAGTATTCCACCATCCATGTTTGTGGATCTAAGACCAAGACAATATGGCAAGACTCTTGAGCGTCCTAAGGGGCCATCATTTTCTCAATGTATGGAAGCCAAAGAAAAAATATTAAGGTAATGAATAATTGAATTACACTTTAATTTATAGTTTAATATAGTGATTAGATGTTATTTTGAAAGTTATAAAAAATAATAGATAAATTTCTATTTAGTAGTTTAAGTTATTTACCATTGAGAGCTAATTAATCTAATTTTTGGTTCAAATTATTTTTGTGTAGACATCTTCTCATCCATCAGGTAGCGCGAAGAGGCTACATTTTGGTGATTCACCAGAAGATTAGGATTTTGTTGACATGACATAACTATTTGACATAAACATTGTATATATATATAACATGAGATGGAATATGCCATATTTTGTAAATATTGTTTTGAGTTGGCACATATGACAAATTTGTATATGTAGATACATACTTACTTAACACTTTTATATATAAAAATTGATATTCGACATATTTTGTTCATTGTCTACATGGTTTCCTATTTTGAAACTTAAAAAATTTGACTATATAATCACTTTATAATGGTTGAGCTATGATGAATAACATGTTATATAGATATTGATTTCTTGCAATCTTGTACTTTGAAACATAGAAAAATAGGTTTTATGAGGGGGGTTAAATATGATATGGTGAAGACCCTATTTTCCTCAATTTCATTAGGAAATGAGATCCACACAATGAATTGATTTTCAACCCTTAGGTGAATCAACTCAAAGTGGGAATCTTTATATTTCCTTATGATTGAAGGATGAGGGTCAAGGTAAAATGGTAGTTTGGGGAGAAAGACTAAAAATAACAAATCAACACCAAAATGCAATCTAACACTTGAAACAACAATATTAAACTCAATATTTATAGGACCAAAAAATAGAATACAAATATGAGAAGGGAAGAGACTTGTGTACTAGTCACCAAAAGTACTTATTAGAAGATAATCTGAGACTCATTTTCCCATAGGAAAATGGGTCCAAGTACAGTGGTTGCAACAATCTTTCAGGAGCCTCTGGTGCAAATCTGAAGCTTTTGATTTATCCAGGTTTTAGTGCTGAAAAGTTAGAAATCCGATCTGTAGGTGAGATTCAATGATTTGACAACTTTGACAACTTTGTAAATCTTTCTCATCAAAAGGTCTTCAAGTCTTCTTCAACATAAATCTGCAATCACACATACATGAGAGAAAAGTGTTTGTTTTGGGTGAATAGGGGTTTGCCTTTGTCAAACCCCATTTTGGTAATCAAACCTTGAAATGAAAGACGAAATGAAGAATGAACAAAGCTATGTTACCACTCAATAAATACTTGCATGAGATGGATGAATTGGATGTGGATCTTGACACT
This sequence comes from Sequoia sempervirens, assembly GCA_007258455.2. Lineage (NCBI taxonomy): Eukaryota > Viridiplantae > Streptophyta > Pinopsida > Cupressales > Cupressaceae > Sequoia > Sequoia sempervirens. The sequence goes on along the minus strand of VDFB02000010.1, from coordinate 1,410,177 downwards.
TGAATCTTTCTTGAAATGATACTTTGAATACTTGACTTGATTATGAAACCTACATCACAATGTTAGCTCCAAAAACATGCATGATGTGAGAAGGATTTGACATGATGAATGGATCTTGAATGCAAATATCTAATATATCTACTCTTGAATTCTCTTGATCATAAACCTTAGATCTACTTTTTATCTCATTAAATTTCTAGGTTGCTTAGATAAAAAATTCTAGGTGAAACGTAGTGAAATAAACTTGTATTTATAGGTATGCATCCTTAATTCTTGAAATTCAAGTATCATAAGCCGACATTGAATCATAGATTTGAAATCATTAAAATACCACCAAAAACATAGTTTAAATTTAGGTCCAAAGGTTTAGGGAGGACCCATTCATCCATGGGAAAATGGGTCCTAGGTCCATAAACCTGAAACACACATCGCTCAATGTAAAGTGTTATGTTTAGGCATTAATTATTGTCTAGTTTCCTCTTCAAAAAATGAAATTAATTAGGCTTAGAAATGAATTAATGGGCCAATTAAGGAATAATTAAGCTCAATTTAGTTAAGAGAGCCCAAATAAGTGTGTAAATGTAAAGGGTTACATTTAACAACACTAAATTAAGGCAATATTAAGTGCATTTTAATTAGGAGGTTCCAAACAAGTGAGAAAATGTAAAGGGTTACATTTTTCTACACTACACACTTTAATATTTTATGAACTACATAGATCATTTTTACTCATGTTATAGTTAATCCGAAACTTCACCAAACTTGATCCCTTTATCATTAATCTCTATAGTTGCAACCATATTAGCAAAATTGAAATGCATTTCCATAACATAGAGATATATCTAGAGAAAATAAAATAAAGAGTTCAACTAATGAATTGTAGAAAATAGATTTTTATAGTTTATATTCATATCATTGATTACATTGCATTGCACATCTTTCAAACTCAAAGAATTACTTCACATTGCATAAGTGATTGTACAAAAGGGGGATTTTCTACTCATGAGTCTCTTTATTCTCAAGAGATTCCCAAGGGATGAACTACCCTAAACTACCTTAGGGAACAAAGCAAGAGTTTCTAAATCAAAAAGAGAAGGACAAAGAGGTTTCTTAGACAAACTAGCGAGATTTAGCCAAAGGATGTTAGTGCAACAAATAGATGACATCACAGCGTGTTGGTGTCCCAAAGGTATGCTGACATCTCGTATGGACCAAAAACCAAGTTCATCATAGAAAACAACAAAGCGACTACTTCTATTCTGATTGCTAGGAACTCTTAAAACATGAGAAAGTAATATAACTAAAATAAAGTGAAGTAAAAATGATAAAGTTAAAGAGGATGAGAGATAGAAGAAGCTCACAAAAACCCAAGTAATGGAGCCTCCAACAAATGAATGTATTTAATACCTGCATGCATAATATCTGGAGAAAATGTTGGGGCTATATAGGGTTTGCCTCAATCAAACCCCCATTTTGGTGTTCCCACCTCCATAAAAAACCAAATAAATAGAGAGAAATGAACAAAGGAGTGATAAAAGCAATCCTCGCCTAAGGAGGAGAACCCATATCACAAAATATAGATGCAATAGATAGGGGATGTGTGAAATCCCAAGATGCTCACAAGCATAAGACAAGGGAGATATCAGCTACAAGGCTTAAGGAAGCCAAAGAGGGAGAGCAAGATAGCTGCAACAGCCAAGAGTGTTGCAAGGACGTGAGAGTGTTGTAAGAATATGAAAGCTTGGAGCTACTATAGCAAGCAAGAGTTTGTGTAAGCAAGATAGTAAGGGAAAGATGGGAGAATGTCCAGAATAGAAGCCAAGAAGTAGAAGATGACCAAATGAATTGAAAAGATAGAATTTAAAGGGAGAAGAGGAAGGAAAAGAAGCTTCTTGAGCCGTTACAAAGCATCCTGAGCCGTTACCATTCAAAAAACTTGTTGATAAGTGGAAAACATGGTCATAAGCGGTCGTTTGAATTTTGAAATGTCGTAGGATTATAGTGCGGCATGCAAACATCTGTGCAGCATGCTAGTGTCTAGACACATCGCGTACAAAATGACATAAACAAGAAAAGCACAAGGTTTGACGTAAAGCTGACACATGAAGGTAGCTACTGAAAAGGGGTTCACAACATCTTGAGAAGGGAAAAAGGTTGATGCAAGGGCTAAAATGAGCCTACACAAGATGCTAAGGGAGTGGACACCAAATCGGGTGCAAGAATATATATGAAGTTACAAGGGGTACAATTTTACATTACATTTTTCCGCCACTTTAGCGGGCATATGAATCTACACTAATATGGATGCTAAAGGAAATCTACTAAACATAAATAACATCATTATGCTTAAAGGATACTGTAGAGGAAGGAGATAACTCCTTGAACAAAGGACGCACGCCCCTAGGTTGAAGATCTACAAAATAAACACATTAGACAAGGAAGACCTACACAAGACAACAATGTTAGAACATAAAAAAGATTACACCATGGGGTTAGAACATAAAAAAACACATAGAGGCACACACAAAACTAAAGGATTTGAGTCAGCAAAGTGAAAGAGACCTCGATGTAAACAGTTGTCTTAGTACTGTGCGTCATCCCCAAATTAAGAACAATAACACATATAAGAATTATTAAACAAAGAGAAGAATGTAAGGATTGATCGCTTCAAGAGAAGAATGCACCCAAAATTTAGGGGAGCAACCAATATCGAAGAGAGAAAGAGAATATACTCAGGATGAAGATGATGCAGATCTTTGATTCGATATACATGATTTGAGGAGAGAAGAGAAGAGAAGCAAAAAGGCTCAAGAGAGAGCAAGGAGGAATGAAAATTCCAAGAGAGATGGTTCCATAGGTCCTTAGACCCAAGGAGAGTTAACAAATGCATCACAAATTCGTAGACCTACAAGAGGTGAACAAAAGGCTCTGTAGGTACTCTCTCCTACGGATTTGAACAAACTGCACCAGTGGCCCATAGACTAATGGTGAACAGATCTCGCAGGATGAAAGTGATTTACAAGTCCTTAAACTTGCAAAGAAGGCACCCCAGGTACTCTCTCCTGAGGGAAGCTCGATGTAGGGGACTTCATAGAGTTAGATTGGAAAGCAGCTTCACAGGTGCACCTGCAAAGCAACATGTTAATCCAGAGATAAAACATGTTAGAAGACAAAAATCCACACAAGAAAGCAAGCAGACAACCACACAGTCAATCTATAATTTGGAAGCTTTCAAAGAGGTGCCTCAGGAACCCTTCAAAAGAAAAGGAGTCCACTCAAGGGACACACTATTTGAAAAGTAAGGCTTAGTCAGGCTTCCCCCAAGCTAGACACCATAGAATTCATTTGAGATAAAATCTTTCAAAGGGGGTTCCTTCGAGAACTCTTCAAGAAAACAAGGGGCCCACTCAAGGGAACACTCCAATTGAAAGACATAGAGAAGAGAGGGGGTCCTATAAGAAGGACACACATATTTAGAAAAAAAAATCATTGTCCCCAACTGTAGACATTGAAAAATGTCGTAAAAGATATCATACACTCAAATCAGGTATACTAACATCATTTCCTCTCGGACCCATCCTCTTTTCGCTTAATTAATTGAATTAGCCTAGCTAATTAATTAATTGCATCATTTTCGTCTATTGACCTAACACATTTAATCGGGTTAATTCACCCCCTTTTCATGCTAATATTTCATCTTATTAAATTAAATAAATCAAATTATTTAATTTAATTCCCTAGGTCATCTTATTTAATTAAATAACCCCAAGTTATTTAATTAATGTCCTTTCACCTTTCCCTCTTTCATTAAACCATTTAATTTAATGAAAATCACTTTTTTCCTCTAAAACCCCTAATTGTATGATTAAACCTTGTTTAATTAACAATTAATCTAATTATCCTCCAAAAGGAGAATATTCCCATGGAATATTCCTTACCCATTTCTGCACAATTAAAACTTTGTTTTAAATTGCAAATTATCCTTTTTCCTCACCCATGAGAATATTCCAAAAAGAATATTCTCTCTCCTCCAATCATTTAAGAAAGGGATATTCTCACCTGTCTTCTTGAGCAAGCTAAAATTGTGACCTCTTGAGCAAGTTACCTTATGACCTGTGTGTGTAGGTCAAAAGTGTGTTTGTTTGGAACAAATGAGAACCTTTGATTAAGTCTCATTTTTCACTCTCATCCATTGATGAGAATTCATGATCCATGCCTCCCATTTCCTCCATCCTTGACCGTTGAATAATCTTTTCGATCTCAACCCTTCATTTCTCATTTGCTCTCCTATAAATAGGTAACTATTTGGAAACAAATGGATCCATCTTTCAGTTGAAAACTTATGCTATTGAAATCACTTGTGTTCAGACTCATACTTTACTCACATCTAGCATAATTTTAGTTCATTTAGTTGCATATTAGCTTTAATCTTCCATGAATCCTTCTTAGCTTATTTATAAATTAGGGTTTGAATCTTTTAGCTTAGATTAGCTTAGCTTTTGCATATTTAGATAATTTTTAGTATCAAATCATGTTAATTTAGCTTGCATCATGTTCAATTTTGCATAAATCATGTTTTCATCCACATATCACATCAGTTTCATTGATTCTCTTCAATAGAATCAATTGAAACAAGCTCAATACACACTAGATTGGGAAAGGGTCATTGTTCCACATCAACACGACACCAATTCCCCAATAGAATAAGTTTTAATGGGTTAAAGTAGGGGTTTCTAAAAGCTTTCATAGTTTAACTTGTTTAGTTTAATGGCTTCTATTTTAATTTACATTAGATGATTTTATTGGGACTAAGGTTTAGTGCCTAAATTGCACTTTGTATCCTCATGGATCAAGTGTGGTTAACCCGTACTATATCCTAGGTCACATTTTGGTGCAAGAAGGACAGCTTAAACTGACTAATCCGACGATTTCCTTGTCAAAACTTCATTTTCCTTGTTTTTTCAGGTACAACGATGCATTTGATTATTAGACAACACAATTGTTGATGTGTCGCTATACAACAACACATTCATAATTTCATTCTAACAACACAATTAAAATCAAATTGCATATTAAATTTTGTCACCACACTTAAATCTAGTGACGCTTTTGATTTTTTTAATGCAAAATGAATTTTAGTATGGTGATGCTATTGGTGTAGCAACGCATTTGACATCACTGTTTTCCCTTACAACGATGCATCTTCAATATGGAAAAACTATTGACGAAATTCAATGACACAATTGATTTTAGAGTCGCTATTTACTGGTAAACATAACATAATTGGTTTTTTGACATGTTTTTAAATTTTCTTGACTTTATCTAACTTTTAACATGTCTTTGAATTTTTGCTCAAGTTTTTAGGCTAACTAGGTTTTGTAGGTTGGATGATTAAAGTCAAAGTGAAGAAGCATTCTCATCTTAAGATCTTATGATTGTAACAAGCGTTTGATGGTTTGGGGCAATTATAATCCAATTTTCAAGTTTTTTGCTTTATGCTCTAGGACCTCACTAAATTTCAATTTGGGTTTAAAATGAACACTCCAATGGAACTAAAATTGAACTCTCATCTCATCATTTTCTTTTGGGTTTAAAATTGAACAAGGCAACTTAAAATCTTATTTGGTGCTTAAAACAAACTCATCATTGCTTTGAGGTGTTAAAATTTATGAGTGTTTGTTGTGTTTTGATTTACAACGTTGTTATTGGATGCGTATGCAATTCTCTCGTGCCACTCGGAAATCTTGAGAAACATAAACATTCCTTAACACTTTACAAAATCACCTACATCTTTCATTTCGGATTAAAAATGAACCCCTTGTGAGTGTAGGGAAAAGGGTGTGGTATGTGTTCTCTCCTTGTTTCATGCGAACTTGGATGATCAAACTATAAAAAAAATGTCCTTGCTATTGTTTATCTTTAGAGGGCTTGCCTCCCCACTTTGAAAGGAGGGAATGACCCAAGCGGTAATTAGCTAAAGTCGAGCTTTTTCAAATCACTATATAAATATGTGGTTGTGATGAAAATTGCGATCAACAGAAAGTGGTACGTGATAGCTCTCCCCTAGTATCTTTATGATGCAAAAATCCCTTGTTCTAAGGGTTTGGAGACTTCTTGAGGGAGTTTATCATATTTGTTGGTGCAAGAACGGTCATTCTAAAGCCACCCCACATTTGTAATATTCATTGTTGAAACAGAAAAATCCTTAGGATATTAGGATATTCAGGATTTTGAGATTTGGTAGTCCCTAGAATTGTGTGCCAAGAAAGGGGGAGCCAATGTTGCCAAATCTCTAACTGTTCGCAATGTCTTAGTGTTTGGAGAAATCCAATTGGGGACTCAAAAAGTATAGCCATTTCAAATATAGGATTGTAAATGATTGTGAGTTAGTTTGATACATTGTTTGGTTCCAAAACATTACAAAAACAAACATTCACTATATTCCTCAAAATTTCAAACACTTTGGCTTAAATATGGATGCCTCTTGAAATAGCCTTGATATTATTGCTTGTCCTAAGGATTTATCCTTAGATATTTCTAAATATCTTGACCTAATATCAATCCATATTTTCTAAAGAAAACATAGGAAATTATTGCTTCAACCTCATGATTTTCACGAAATGGACATTGTGAAAGTTATGATGTTTTTTGATATAAACATCTAGTTTGAAAACATAATCAAAGACAAGTGTTTGTGGTAAAATCAATTCACTTAAGCAAGATAAACTTGACACAATTGAACCCCACATGACTTTTTGGAGACTGATTGCTCTTGTTGAACAACCTAATCTTGAAGGCACTATCATTCAACCAAACTTTGAACTCATTAATGGAGAACAAACTAATATCATTAGTAGTTTCAGAAGCTTCACTTTTGAAACAAAAGAAACACCTACCCAGTGGAGAAATTTCACAAACATCTTAGACAACAAAGAGGAACAAGTTGATTTGAGGTTGGAAGGCCCATATTACCACCACCCACGTGGCAATAAATATCCTCTTTTCTTTCATATACTTAGACTTTTCTAAATGATCTCCCAAAAAATCAGAATCCCCGAAAGAAGGTCTATAGGTCATCATTTAAACTTAGGAATCTTAGTTCAAAGGCAATCCAAAACTGCATTTTAGCACTCTACCTCAACTGAAACAATTTTTTAGTAAAATTTTATGAACGCATGTTGAGGAAACATCCACACATGTACATGTTCTTTATGAGTCAAAACCTGAGTCTTTTTCATGATAATCAACCCATCTAGAACATTGGTCCTTTTCATGGTCTAAAACTCCCCTAAATGATCTATCACACAATCAAAGTCCATAAGGGAAGACATACATGTTTCCATTACAGATGTAGGTATCATAATTCCAAGTTTGGTAGGAAGTGGGCTTTAATACTTTATCGCAATCGTAACCTCTTGTTAAGAAACTATTATGTTCGATCTAGGAGGAATCAAACATGTTTACATACCCATATCTATCCTCTCATTTAGGTCAACATTAATCTTTGGGATTTGAAAAATTTAGAGGTCTAGCATCATTATCACTACCTTGGTCTTAGAAAATGAAGGTTAATTCTAAGTCAACATTGGGTCAAACATTTCACTCATCTCTCCATCAAAATTCATCCTTCATCTCACCAAACTTTGCAATTTTTTTGAATACCCCAAACACTTTTTAAATTAAACATCAATCAACCCAAAACCTAACTTGGCTATTTTGTCTGAGAAATGAATCCTTTTCCATGCATTTGGTTGAGTTAGTTATCATCTTTGAACTAATTCATCTTGAAGGTCACGAGTCTACCCTAAATATTTCCAAGTTCATAAACATCCTTTATCCTAACATCAAAACATCAAACTCAAGTCAAAAGCGTTGCACCAAAATGTTTGCAAATATCACTTCAGATATCATCCACCTTTTCATCCCCCACTATCATCATTGCTTCAAAAAGACTTAAAGTATCCCTTTTACCTATATTTGAGTCAACCAGAGAGTTCAAACATCACAAATCACAAAAAAACTCTCCCATAGGTGACCCAAAATTTATGGTAAGGACAAGATCACAACACAAGAGAATCGTGGAGAAAACCAAAGTTACATTTACTACAAGTGATCCAAATCATTTAGAATTTGATTTGAGAAGTCAAGTTACACCATCACAATAACCATCATCTCCATTAGGGCTATATGAGATTGAAGACATCACAAATAATCCATTTGAACTCACCAGGGAAAAAATCATGGAACATCAAGATTTTGAAAACATAGCTCCAATATCCCCATCATTTGTTGCATAGAATTTGACACAAAGCTTCACCACTCCATCACTAGGGCTAAATAAAACATCCACTCCTAGTCTTGCAACTAGTATTTCCCAAGACTTTGGTCTAACTCTTTCATTTGAAAGAAGCACACTTGTGGGTACCATTGATACTAATCCTCCATCTCACACAACCACTTGGACACCTACCTTTGGTGCTCCTCCCATTCCTAAAGATCCTAAATAGCCATACACACCTCTTGAACTTCATTATTCCACAACCACTTCAACATATCAGGGAAACCCCTCTTCATCCATATCCATGAGTACCACAAGTGTGCCCACCATCATGCAAAGTAGTATAGACCAAGTATCTCAAAACAACACACAATGGCATGTGAATACCATACCACAAAGTCAACCCTTAATGCAGATCGAGACATCTCTATCCAATCCTCCAATTGATTCATCCATACCATTTGTTTCACAAAGCACATCCATCCCATCCATTACCAATCTATCTCAAAACAAACACTTGGTCGCGAATCCCATCAACCTAGGTAATTCCTTGTTTACATCTCTAGCACAAGGAAATCCCCAAGACATGGGACAAGGGAATCTTTTTAAACAAGGAACTCAAGTTCCTAATGTGCCATTACCATCATAGAATTTAATGACATCATCCTCATCATTCCCCATGGTTCCCTTTACCATGCAAAATCAATTGGGACCCAAAATTTACATTCCTCCACCTCCATCTACCATATTACAAGGGATGTTAAACCAAGAGAACCCTCCACCTCTCATCAACAATCTATTACCCACTCAGAACATCAACACTCACAATCCATCTCAGATGTCTCAACAACCACTTGATCCTTCATTGCAAGTGCATACCTTAGTTTTACAACAAGCAAAACACACTTATTAGCAATCCATCCAACAACAACAACAACAATAAGTAACATTAGTAGCATTACCAATCTATCTCAAAACAAACACTTGGTCATGAATCCCATCAACCTAGGTAATTCCTTGTTTACATCTCTAGCACAAGGAAATCCCCAAGACATGGGACAAGGGAATCTTTTTAAACAAGGAACTCAAGGTCCTAATGTGCCATTACTATCATAGAATTTAATGACATCATCCTCATCATTCCCCATGGTTCCCTTTATCATGCAAAATCAATTGGGACCCCAAATTTACATTCCTCCACCTCCATCTACCATATTACAAGGGATGTTAAACCAAGGGAACCCTCCACCTCTCATCAGCAATCTATTACCCACTCAGAACATCAACACTCACAATCCATCTCAAATGTCTCAACAACCACCTGATCCTTCATTGCAAGTGCATACCTTAGTTTTACAACAAGCAAAACATGCTTATTAGCAATCCATCCAACAACAATGACAAGTAGCCCTAGCTGATGAGGGAGCAAATGCGAGACACAGAAAATGATGCCAAAAACCAGAGAACTTTTATTATTATTTAGAATGGAACTTCTTACATGCAGAGGATCACAAATCCTCAAGCTCTTCAATACATGCAAATTAAAGAAATTATAGAAATTACCAAAAGACTCCCTTTCACAGCATGCAAACTCTTTTCCCCTAAAAAGCTACCAAAAATTAGAAATCTTGCCCATAAATAGAGCTCCTTTCCAATTTGGAGCCAAAACAACATTCAAATTTGAGTTTTTGGCGGTTTGGCGCCCAAATTACAATGTGAAATTCACATTTGAATTCACATTCAAAAATTAGCATATTTCTAAAAATGCACCAACTTCTGGAAGCCATAACTTTTAATCCGACTGTCGGATTTTCAATGATAATACCTTTTCGGAAAGCTCTCGAAAAGATGATGTTATAGCCGACTACTTTGGGTTTTCGCAAATTTTTAGGCCCATCCAGAGCCTCTAAGGACCTCAAATTTGGCTTTGAATATTTTAATAGCTAAAGGGGTATCCAAAAATGCAAAAACATCTAAGAAACAACCAATAGAAAATTAAAATCTTTCTTTTTTTGGGTGATGTAGAATTTCCCTCACACCACTAGATGCTCATGCATCAAACACCCAGGATAATTTGAGAAGTGACCCCGTCACGTCTCAGATGGTTGAGGAAAACCCAAATGGTCAACCTCTACTTTAGACAGCCAGGATGAATCTTCCACAGACCTTCCTCTCCACTTCACCAGATATTCTTCATACTGCCTATTTCTGGTACTCCTTCCCACATAGCTATCCAAGATTACTTCAATCTCCTCCTTCTCTAAAGTAGGTGCGGGAATGTTACATCGTTCTATTGCTGGACCATTCTCTGTGCCACCTTCATGATACTTTGTCAAATCTGCAATGTTGAACACAGGGGAAATGTTGACTCCATCCGACAACTCTACCTCATGCATTCCCTGAATCATGCCTCTTCAAAATTTTACAGGGACCGAACTTCTTCATCTTCAATTTGTTATAGGTTCCCACTGGAAACCTTTCTTTCCTCAAGTGGACCATCACTTCATCACCAATCTGAAACTCCTTATACCTCCTCTTTTGATCTGACTTAGCCTTATACTACATATTCATCTTGTTAATATGTTCTTTTACCTTCTCATGTATATTCTTGATGTGCTCTGCAAAGTCTTCGGCTTCAACACTTGTCTTCTTCTCTTGGTCCATCTTTCTCAATTCTGGAGTGGTCCTGGGACTGCCTCCATACACAATCTGGAATGGTGATCTACTAGTGCTTATGTTGACAGAATTGTTGTAAGAAAATTCTGCCTAGGGCAAGATCAAGTCCCATCCCTTGGGTTTATCTCCTACCAAGCATCTTAGTAGGTTACCCATACTTCTATTCACAACCTCAGTCTGCCCATCAGTTTGTGGATGGTGTGCAGAACTGAACTTTAACTCTATTTTCAACTTCTTCCACAAGGTCCTCCAAAAGTACCCAATAGATTTTGTGTCACAATATGAGACTATACTCTTTGGTAAACCATGTAGCCTCACCACCTCTCTGAAGAACAAGTCAACAATGTGGACTGCATCATGGGTCTTTTGGCATGGGATGAAATGTGCCATCTTCGAAACCCTGTCAACTACCACAAATACTAAATCATTCCCTCTTTGTGTCCTTGGCAAACCAAGAACAAAGTCCATAGTTATATCCTCCCACGACCTCTCTAGTACAGGTAAGGGCTGATACAACCCAGTATTCTGGCTCACTCCTTTAGCCATCTGACATACCCTACAACTCTGCACAAACTTCTTCACATCTTGTGATAACTGAGGCCAATAATAATGCTCACTGATAATGGAAATGGTCTTATTCTAACCAAAATGTCCTACCATTCCTCCACTATGCTTCTCCTTTATCAAGTTCTCTCTCATGGAACTCCTCAGAATACACAATTGGCTTCCCTTCAACAACATGCCATCCTGGATTATGAAATCCAACCACTTCGTCCTGTCAACTGTAACAGTCTCCTTGCAATCTTTCCAAGCCTCTGCGAAATTAGGATCTTCAGGGTACAATGTCTTGAGTTCATTAAACCCAACCACTTCAATCTGCATCTCTGTCAACAATGTTTTCCTCCTACTTAAGGCAACTGTAACTCTATTCGACTTGCCACTCCTATGCTTTAAAACAAAGGTATAACTCTACAAAAATTCTACCCATTTCATATGCCTCTGATTTAATTTTCCCTGACTACTCAGGTACTGTAATGCTTGATGATCAGTATACAAAAAAATCTCCATTTCTTTAATGCTTGAACTATTGCATAAAATTCCTAATCATATACAAAGTACTTTCTCTTTGCATCATTTAACTTTTCATTGAAATAGGCAATGGGCTTACCTTCTTGACTCATCACTACTCCAATGGCACAACCACTAGCATCACAATCCACCTGAAACACCTTATTGAAATCTGGGAGCGCTAAAACTGGTTGCTCTGTCACCTTCTACTTCAATAGATCAAAACTCTTCGCTGCTTCAGTGCTCCACTTGAACTCTTTTCTATCCCCTCTCATTGTTTCAGTTAGGGGTGCACAAATACTAATGAAGTTTCTAATGAACTTTCTATAAAAGTTGGCCAAACCATGGAAAGATCTCACCTCAGTAGTAGTTCTTGGGGTAGGCCATTCTAGAATAGCCTTCACCATCTCTGGGTCCATCTTGAGACCTTTTATGGAGACAACAAACCCCAAGTACACTAACTCCTTCACAAAACTACACTTCTTCAGATTAATCAACAATTTCTCTTCTCTCAACTTTTCAAAGACTCTACGAATATGCATCAAATGCTCACCCAGGGACTTCTTGAATATTAAAATATCATCTAAGTACACAATAACAAAATTCCAGAAACTGTTTCAATACCTCGTTCATGAGCATGAATGTGCTCGGTGCATTGGTTAGCCCAAAGGGCATGACTAACCACTCGTACAGGCCCTCCTTGGTCTTGAAGGCAGTCTTCCATTCATCACCCTCTCAAATCCAGATCTGGTGATATCCACTCTTCAGATCAATCTTTGTGAAGTACTGAGCTCCACTCAAACAGTCCATCAGGTCATCCATCCTTGGCAGGGGAAATCTGTACTTGATTGTTATCTTATTTATGGCCTGAGAGTCTGTACACATCCTCCACTCCCCATCCTTCTTTGGTGCTGTACTGCAAGTACTGCACATGGGCTCGAACTCTCAAATCAAACCCTTTCTCAACAACTCTTGAACTTGTCTATTCAACTCCTCATTTTTTGTAGGAGTCATTCTGTGAGCTACCTTATTTGGCAAACTGGCTCCAGGGGATCAAATCAATCGATGGTGATCTTCCTCGGTGGTAAACCCTTAGGTACATTATCAAGAATAATCTCCGAAACTCATCCAATAGTCCAGAAACTTCTGCTGGCACCTTCTCACTATCTTCCTTATCCATTCTAGGAATCAATGCATAACACATACACTCATGCTTCATGGCTTCTAAAAATTTCCTTCCATCAACAAAACAAATTCTAGCACTACTGCATACCTTTTCTTCGTCCTTCTTCAAGGATTTCAACTTATGGCAGACTCCATCCTTCATCAAGGAATAAGTGTTTGCATGGCCATCATGTACAACATGCCTATCGAACTGCCACGACCTCCCCAACAACATGTGACATGCATCCATGGGGATGATATCACATAGTACCTCATCAAGATAGCTTCCGATCTTGAACCTCACCAGGCACTGCTCATTGACCAGAACTTTGTGGTATTTCTACAACTAGGTAATCTGATATGGATGTGGATGCCTTTCCCTTTTCAGCTTCAACTTTGTAACCATCTCTTCTGACACCAGATTATCGGTACTCCCACTATAAATAATGACATCACAACATTTTTCTTCACTCTTGCACCTTGTGCGAAATAGATTCTTCCTCTATTCTGGTTCCTTCTCTTTAGTCACCAAGGCTCTTCTAACCACTAGGGCTTCTCCCCTTTTTGCATCATCTGAATGCTCGGATTGAGCCTTCTCATTTGCATATGCAACCCTTCCACGAACTTTTGGCCTTCTGTCTATCCTTCCTTGGTGTTGTGGACATTCATAAGCTCGGTGCCCTTCTTCACCACAATGGAAACAAGTTCCTCTGAAACCACCTCTTCCAGGTCCTGGCCTAGATCTTCCTCATCCTCTACCTCTTTGATCACCACTATTTTGATCACAAGGGTGGTAGAAGTTATCATTCTTCTGGCTTTGACTGGTACCCACATCTTCATTTTTCCTTTCATCCTCATTTCAGCTTCTAGAAGATCTTCCACTACCCCTTCTGCTTTGACCTCCTCGTCCATTTTGCTTGCTATCAAATCTTTTGTTCAGCTTCTCCTCAACTTTCAGAGAAAACCTGTACGCATCCTCAATGGTGGTCATTCTAACCAGGCTTAACTCCTCTTGAATGCTCAGTCGTAACCCATTAAGATAACGGGCTACCTTCTCCTTGTTGGCCTCTGCACGGCCCATTTTGATGATCATCTTGTGAAAATATTATGTGTATTCTTTCACAGATCTACTTCCTTGCTTCAACCCTTACAATTTCTTTAGCAGATCTAACTCGTAGTCCACTAGTATGAATTGCTTCTTTAGTTTCTCCACCATGCGATTCCAACTGTTGATCTTTCCTTTTCCTCTTTGATTTCTCTCCAACTGGACCTCTTTCCACCAAATATTGGCATGGCCCTTCAACTTCATTTTTGCAAACTTAACCCAATCTGGGTCCTCTACTTCTTCATACTCAAAATACTCTTCTAGTTCGTTGATCTAGTCAATCAACTCTTTGGGGTTCAAACTTCCAGAATAACTGGGGACTTCTATTCTGGGTCTTTTTCCGATCTTCGAAATGGCCCTTATCAGCCGCATTTGATCTTGATCAATTGCTTCTTCTTCCTCTTCTATGTCTGAATCTTCCACCTCTTCTTCATCCTCACTTTCTCCTCTCCTTCCTAGGTTTAACCCTCTTCTCATTTGTTCCTGCAATGCATCAATTTGTCTCTGGAGGGCTCTAAAACCCTCAGCCGCCAATGAATCTCTTCCTCCAGCACCTCTGGCACCACCACGCCTACCAGGAATCACTCTTGGAGGCATCTTCAATATCTCAAACCCAAAACCATGGTCCTGGTGCAAACTGCCTCATGATCGGCGATCTGTCCACATGCTCAAGAAAAACCACTCTGATACCACCTGACGAGGGAGCAAACCCGAGACACAGAAAATGATGCCAACAACCAGAGAACTTTTATTATTATTTAGAATGGAACTTCTTACATGCAGAGGATCACAAATCCTTAAGCTCTGCAATACATGCAAATTACAGAAATTACCAAAAGACCCCCTTTCGCAGCATGCAAACTCTTTTCCCCCAAAAAGCTACCAAAAATCAGAAATCTCGCCCATAAATAGAGCTCCTTTCCAATTTGGAGACAAAACAACATTAAAATTTTCGTTTTTGGCGGTTTGGTGCCCAAATTACAATTTGAAATTCACATTAAAAAATTAGCACATTTCTAAAAATGCACCAACTTCCGAAAGCCATAACTTTTAATCTGACTGTCGGATTTTCAATGATAATACCTTTTCGGAAAGCTCTCGAAAAGACGATGTTATAGCTGACTACTATGGGTTTTCGCAAATTTTTGGGCCCATCCGGAGCCTCTAAGGGCCTCAAATTTGGCTTCGAATATTTTAATAGCTAAAAGGGTATCCAGAAATGCAAAAGCATCTAAGAAACAACCAACAATTTTTTTTCTTTTTTTCTTTTTTTGGGTGATGTAGGATTTCCCTCACACCACTAGATGCTCCTGCATCACTAGTAGCCCAACAACAACAATAAGCAACATTAGTAGTACAAGGAACACAATGATAGAAACAACAACAAGCAGCCTTAGTAGCACAATAAGCAAGACAACAACAACAAGAACAACAAGAACAAGTAGCCTTAGTAGCACAAAAAGAAACACAACAACAAAAACAACATCAAGGTAGCAAGCAACATTAGCCCAACAACAATATCAAGCTTATCAAGCATCCTTAGTAGTGAAACAAAAACAAGCTCAACAAGCCACCTTAATAGCGCAACAACAACAAGCATCCCTAGCAGCCCAACAATCCCAACAACAATTATTGATCATGCAACAAGATTCCTACTATAACCCTCAACAAAATATCATCAATTCAAATGCATTGAGAACATATACATCAACACAACAATCATCACCTTATCCTACACCACCATATACCCCGCATAATACCTTATCATATCAAAATATTTCCTACAACTCATCCATCATCCCACCATATGTTCGTCCCCCAAACATGCAAGATGATCTTGCATCACAGTTCAAGGTGCTATCACAAGAAATGGGTGATCTTCGAATGGGAAAAACAAAGAAGCCTCATACACAATATATGTCCTTATCCATTTGATTGAAATATTGCAATGGTACCATTCCCCCTAGCTTTGAAATCCCCAAATTTGATAAATTTAAAGGGAGAGGAAGTCTTGTGGACCATGTCAAGGAATTTAATGTCTGGAGGTGGCTTACAATGATTCTTATTTAATTCCCCTCTTCCCTCGAAGCTTAACATGTCTTGCTATGGATTGGCTTTCTCATCTACCTCTCAGAATCAAGACTTTCTAAGAAATTATTGATAAATTCATCAATCACTTCTCTTTTAATCTCGACTTGGACATAATTCTAGAAGAATTTTACAGTCTTAGATAAAACAAAGGAGAATATTTCACCAATTTCTTAAAAAGGTGGAGACAGAGAGCTAGTAAGAGCAAGTGGCCTCTTCTCGAGGAACAACAAGTTGGAACTATAATAGAAAATCTAGATCCAAATCTATCCTTCCACTTGAAAATGCAATGCATCACATATTATGATGAGCTTGTCCCTACAACCCTTAACATTGAGAGAGCTTTAATCTCACAAGGAAATACTCAAGATTACAAAGATAATCGCCCATCAACCAATTCATGTGAGAAGCCTCGTGTCTAGGCTAAGAACAAGAATGTAACAAATGATGGTGTGGTAGATTTTAAGGTAGTCCTAAGTGCTCCTAGACCAAACAAAAATCAAGTTGATAACATTCGACCCATAGTGCAACAAACAACACCTCCTCAAAAGCATCACAACAATAACATCGACGCACAACAAAAGTGAACCACCAACAAGAAAAACTATCCCAAATGAAAGTACACATAGTTATCTGAACCTATCAAAACCATCATGAAGAAGTTGGTAGAGTCTAATCTGATAAGACTTCCCAAATTTGAAAACTACTAAGAACAATAAGAGAAACCATCTTGGTACAAGGAGCACGATCTTTGTGACTTCCACAAAATCAAAGGACTCAAAATGGAAAACTGCATGAGACTCAAGAATATTATCCAAGACCTCATTTTGAACGACACTATATCTATTGAGGTACCAACTAGGAATCAAGATCTTAAGATATACAAGAACCCTATGCCAGATCATAACAAAGAAAACAACAATGACAAAGCTAAGGATTATGCAAATGTACATGATACCTATTCCAATGTCGTCACTTCCTACGATAGCATTGTCACTGTTGTCACCATTAAAGGGGCTAGTGTGGAATGTGGAGTCACCACATGACATGAAAAAATTACCGTTCAAGGAGTCCCACCTCAATCTAGCGCACAACCTACTTTACCAACATCCAATCTTAGAAAGTGCAATCTCCTATATCAGCTTAAGAAAACCCCCACAAAGATATCAATCTGGAGCTATTAAGGCTATCCCTCACACATAGGGAAATATTGGAAAAAGATTTTTCTGAGTCATTCATCCCTGAGGACATTGATGCTGATAAGTTTCAAGCTATGGTAGGGCATATCACTAATCATCTTCTCACCTTCTCCAAACAAGACATTCCATCACAACCATCTCATAGTCGTGCTTTACACCTTGAGGTTATCATTCATAAAAACAAGTTCAAAAGAGTCTTAGTAGATGGAAGTGCTAGTTTGAATATTTGTACCCTGCAATTAATCAAGAACCTAAGCTATTCAGAGGATACTATTGAGAAAGCAAAGAGTACCACCATCAAAGAAAATGACGATCAAGAACAAATATCACAAGGTATCATTGCACTTCCCATTCAAGTAGGACCTCTCATTGTAGAAACTACATACAAAGTTCTAGATCTTGATCTTCCCTATAACATCCTACTTGGCTGACCATGGATCCATGCCCTAAGAGTTGTAGCCTTGACCTATCATCAATGTGTAAAGTTTCCTTTTAAAGGACAAGAAATTACCATCCATGGAGATCTTGAGCCTTTTTACTATTGCAAGAATCTTGAGGCCAAGTTCTATAATATACCCCAAATACCCAAGAATGATGAAGGGCCTACACCCTCTACCTCATTTGTTGACCCAACATCCCTTGCATCTACCTCAAAAGTGAAAACATTTATTATGCAAAGTATACTCGACATCAACGTAGTGATCTAGGATGATGGTTGTGGGAACTACAAGCTATTGAAAAACACTTTTATCTTAGGAGAATTACCTATTTCTCCTCAGTCTCATGGGAAACCCACATCTAGCAACAAAGAGCCTGAAACAATCAAGATGGAAGCTACTACCTTCACCAAGTGGGGAGATTTAAACCAAGAAGAAACTAATGAGGAGGATGTCTATAAACTCCTCTATCAGGATGAATGACCTGTCCGTGTTCTTCCCTTGGAAGATGACAACAAAGGCTTGTAGCTAATGAAGGGATAGGATATAAAAAGAATGAAAATTTGGACATAATGACAATGGTTTGCTAGAACCCATCATTCCTGAGAAATGACTAAAGAATCTTGGTCTAGGTTGTAATACTAGCAAGGTCACCCTTATTGGCAAAGGTACTTGTGCTAAACAGGCTGAGGTTTCCTCTTGGTTACTATTGACGGTGATTTTGGCACAACAACATGCAAACAAAATATTGCTACTCTGTTTCTCCTGAAAGAGAAAGATGATCACATGGATACCTTAGCTCCCAAGGTCTATGTAGTTGGATCTCAACTGTGCTAATGTTGCTCAATTGGTCAATGTAACAGTAATGTTCAAGGGGCCTGCTAGTGTTGAACTTTTGGATTGTTCTAAGATCAAGCATGAAATAAAACCTAATTTAATTGGGGTTTTTAAAGAAACATAAAAAGATAGGTCATGGTTTTGGAGCAGAAAAGAATAATGATTCATCCAACACTAACCAGACTTGTTAGCTTCAAGGAACTGTAAACTTAAAATAGAAGAACAAGATTAACTAGTGATTAACACACAGCTATATTCATTCCCAATGTTGATTTGATAGCAGATTGCAATTCATCTATTTAAACAAAACATAAAATAACATTTCATTCCTTGAAGACTTGACAAATCAAATGATTAACTAAAGACAAACACCATTCTGAAACACAACATGAAATAGATTTTAATCTGGTTGCTTCTACTATTGGTGAAATAGATAAGCAACATTTACAAAGCTAGCTCAATCACCAGTGTATAGATAATCTATGATTTCAAATTGTTTCCATTTGCACTAAGGAAACTAAAAGGTACATTAGTCTATTCTGAATCTGAATCTAAATCTTAACCAAGAAGATAGAAGAAACTCCTATTACAAAGAATCAGGAGGCAACTCTATCTCCTTCTGTGAGCTTACTAGTTCCTAGATTTTCTTCTAACTGTTTGTTCTAACTCTAACTGTCTAACCTTAGAAATTCTCTAAAAGTTCTAACTCTAAAAATTCTAACTATAGAGGTTCCAACCTTTACAAAGAGGAAAGAATTCCTTATATACAGAATGCATCAAAAAGAATGCATTGTCCCCCTGCATTAGGGTTTACAAAATATCTATCATCAGGAGAGTTGGCCCTCAGATCTTTTGAGGAGAGTCAAAGCCGCATTCAATGTGAAGCCTTGTTGTCCATGCTTGATGAAGGATTGTTCTGGGAGTGATCTGTAGATCTTTTGTAGCTGCAGCAATAACTCTTCTGTCTCTGTGTCTACCTTCAAATTTTGTTGGGGTCGCCTTGAATACTCAGAATATCTCCATTAATGTTGATCTACCTCCTTCCTAGTAGTTACTATAGCTGTCCCTATGAGTCATAGTTTCTTCTTTCCTTCGACTTCCTTCATGTTCTAGAATCTCCCACATGTTGACCACCTTCAGAAGCATTATCGGGTCTCCCTTTAGATCTGAACTTTTCACCCGAGCTGATCTATCACTTTTGAATCTCAGGAGGAACTCATGTCGTTCGCTTGCATTCTACAGATTTCATTCACAGGGATAGTCAATCGGTCAAAGAGCCAATGGATTGAATCCTGAGTTCCATATGATTGGTGGAATATAAGCCATGCAAGACTTCTAGGAGGTCAAAGGTCATGCGAATTCATTGCATGTCGGTGAGACACCTTTGGTGTCTCCCTGATGCAATTTCATCTCATAACAGTTATCAGCATAGCACAGACCGGTTGATGAGACCCTTCGTTGAGCCCTAGAAGTCACATCGAGCTCATTTTTATGTCAGGAAGACAATCCTATTTCGGGGAGACCTTACCCTGAACTCCCCTTCTCTTACCGAGCCCACTTCGTTGTCGGCAAGACTCCTTACGGTCGGCTAGGGGCTACTGCAAGTTATCCTTGGTTATACCGATGCCTCCTTCACTGGGAAAATCCATTGCTGTCGGCAAGACCTTTAGCGAACTCCTTTTCATTCTCGCCAAGCCCACTTTGCATCGGGAAGACCCTGTGGTCGGGCAGACCTTTCATCAAACCCCTTTATGCTTCTGGAGTCTCCCCGATTTCCTTTTGTTCTCATTGGGCTCCTTTTGCTTAGGTGTGACCTTCTATGTCGGCGAGACTTCCTTTCCTCGCCAAGACCTTACACCAAGGTCTTCTCCTTCGCCGAGTTGTTCACTAGTCAGCAGGAGATCCTGAGGTTGGGGAGACATCATAGCGACCCTTTACTTTCTCCTCGAGCTCATCCTTGTCATCGGCGTGACTTTGGATCATCAGCGAGACCTCTCGTCGAACTCATTTCCTTTCACCGAGACATCTCTATTGGGGAGACTTTTTTGTAGTTATACCAACATGTATTCTTTTTGTTCCCAAATGTGTCGCTGTAACATGCTCTCATCGGAGAGACATCCCACAAACACCTTATGTCTCGCCGAGAAGCCTCCACCTGTTCACCTTTTAGTTGCTATAACATCAGAGAAGTTCTGCGAATATGAACTATTCCTGTACTAGGTCAGTGAGACCAAAGCTACTCACCAAGACACCTCTCCGATTTGAAAAGTCTCTCACTGAGACACATATATAAGGATTGGCGGTCAGCAAGACACCAGGATTTCGGGGAGACCTTTCACCGAAGACAAACTCCCACTGAAGTGTTAGACTCTTCTTGCTAGTTGGCAAGACATTATGAACTCGCCGAGACTTCTTGGTGAAGAGAAAACCTTTCGCCGAAGTATGGATCCTTTTGCCACCCATCGGCGAGACATGGAGATTTCGCCAAGACCCTTCCCCAAAGACAAACCTTCATGCCGATAGGAGACTCCTAATCATCAGGACGATGAATGGTGTCTTGCCAATGGATGCCCGCATATGGTTTTTTATCACTATGACTTCTCTAGGCTCTTTCTGATAGGAAATATAGACGCATATCGGTAAAATGCACTGGTAGTCGGCAAGATATTTGCGAGGTCTTGCCGACTTTCTTCTTCAAGGGAAATTATGACCAACTAGACTGAGGAAAGTCTTCCAAGTGAACTCCCTTGAGGAATATCATCATGTGTGTGGCCTGTTCCTACAAAACAAAAGGTATGCATCAGTCTCAAAGCATATGAAACATATTAAAATAAATTATTCTGCTGCTTATGATTTTTATTCAATTTTCAACAAGAAGAAAACCAACTTAGGTTGAGATAGAACCAAGATTAAATTAGATAGATCAAAAGTCAAAATTAGGAGGAAGAAAAAAGGATTCCAAAGAGGAAAGCAAGTAACCAAAAGCAAAAAGAAACCAAAAAGAGAAAGGGGGACCCATTTTGTTCCAACTCAAAATGGGGGTGGTTATGCAAGGCATAACAAATGGTGACATGGCTGGGAAAATGGCTTAACCATTTTCAAGAAGTTGAAGGCTTCAGCTACCCAGAACTCCTAGTTCATGAACATCACAACTCCAGTTGGGTCATTTTTAACAAGCAAGGTTGAGCTAGAATCTCAAATGTAAGCCAACAGTAACTGACCTTGAATCTATGTGTGTGCTTGATAGTGCATCATCCTTTCATAAAGTTTTCCCTATCTTTTGAACAACAATGTGCAAGATTTGAGCTACATGAGTTGATTCCTTTTAGCTATCATGCAATGATATCTTGGGCATTGCTCCTCTGCCAGTCAAGCATCTATAGCCCCGGTGGAGATACCTCTAGTTTCCTCACAACATTGCTCTATTGCCAGTCAGGCATCCATAGCCTCGGTAGAGATACTGGAATCACCCATTCATATTGAATCCTTTTCTCTTTAGGTAATTTTTCTTTTTCTTCCTTTTTTTTGTTTTCTCATAGAGCTTCAGATATTCCATTTAGTTGTTTTCTAATATGTCAGATGTTTAATACCTAATCTAGGTTGAAAACTACCATGGACCTCAAGACAACACTTGGGAATTGGATTTTTCACTCAAATCTTGCAACACCATAGTCCTAGGATAGATATACCCTTACAAGAGGATATGTTCTTAACGATTTGTGAAAGATCCAGGGGAGCTAATGAAGGTTACTTACTTTGCACCTTGTCTTCAAAACTCTCACAACTCTTATTGACAACAAGCATGAAACAAAGAGTTTAGGACAAAATCACCTAATCAGAAAGATTGAAAATACCTAAACCACTTCTCTCCTAGTGACCAAAGTATACTTCAAATAATCAACCACCACTCCAAGATGGAAAGAAATAGATAAACCCCCAAAGAACAAAACAAAACAGAAACACAGAACAAGGGAAACAAAAAGATAGAAAGGAAAGACAAACAAACAGCGAACTATTTACAAACAAGAGAAAATTATTCACATCAAGAGTAGCAGATTATTCACATAAAGAACAGAGCTATTTACACACAGAGACTATTTACAAGAATAAATTATTTATACAAAATGCATCACCCAACAAAATGCCAACTTGATGATTCAAAATAATGTTTAAGAAACTGTCCATTAATAGGAAATGGGACAGGTTCTCCAGTTAGAGTACGCAATCTGAAAGCGTTTTCTCCTAGGATCTCAACAATCTAATAAGGACCCAGCCAAAGTTTGTCAAAATTTTGGTGACTACCTTTCTTTTCACCATCTTTATCCCATAATAACACAAGGTCTGATATCCTAAAGGCTTTGATTTTGGCTCTTTTTTCAAACCAATGTTTGACAACAACCTGGTGCCTAAAGAATTGCTACAAGGCGACATCTCTTTGTTCTTCTAATTTCATCAAAGCAGCTAATCTTACCTCTATCCTATTGTCACTAGAATAGAATTTCTACATGAACTCAAGGATAGGTATTTGCAGATGGATAGGAAGGACAGGCTCTTGGCCATATACCAGCTTGAATGGTGAGGTGTTTAAAGCAGCCTTAATCCTAGTCCTATCTTCCCACAATGCGAATCTCAGCTGGGTATGCCAGTCTCTAGGGTTATGCTCTAACAGTTTCTTAATTACCCCTAAAAGATTCTTATTGGTTGACTCTGCAACTCCATTTCCTTATGGGTAATAATTTGAAGAATACTTCAAGACAATCTTGTGATCATATGCCAAGAAAATAAACTCAGCAGAAGAAAAAGCAGAGTCGTTGTCACATACCAGAGTGAAGGGTACCCAAAACCTTGTAGTGATGCACTCGGTGAGGAACTTGATCACTATCTCTGTGGTGTTGTTCTTACAGGGCATAGCCTCTGTCCATCTTGTGCAATAATCAGTAGCAGTCAAGATAAACTTGTGTCCTGCAGAAGAATTCAGGTTAATCACCCCAATAAGATCTAGTGCCCATTGGGAAAATGGCCTTACCTCATAGACAGGCTACAATGGCATAGCTGCATGGTGTACCTTTGATGCAGAAATCTGACAAGTGTGACATGTCCTCACATGCTGATGGGAATCTTTGAATACACAGGGCCAATAATAACCAGATCTGAGGATCTGGTGTGCCAAAGAATCTGCGGACCCATGACCTGTGCCATGTTTCCCATGAAACTTAGAGATCACATGTCTAGCCTCTTGATGTTCAAGGCATCTCAGGTATACTCCTTCATAATTCTTCATGTATAGTAACCCTCCTTTGATCATGTAATGAGAACTCTTCAGCCTCAAGGCTCTCCTTTGAGTCGCATTCATTCCTTCCAAACAACGATTGTTGAGCATAAAGCAAATGGTATCAGCATACCAAGAGTCGTTAGAGAAAGACTGGGTCATGTACTGCTGATAGATGATGTTGTCGTCAGCATTCGCCATGGACTTGGATAAACCCGTGCCCCTGACTAGCTTCATAGGGTGTATCTCTAGGTTGAATTCTTGTAGGATGGCCATCCATTTGCCTCTCCTTTCTCCCAACTCACTCTGCATGAGTAGGGACTTCACAGCCGCGTCAGAAACTACAGTGATGACTTGGCTTCGGAGGATGTAATGCCAGAACTTCTTGATAGCCCGAACCAGCATGAAAGCTTGCTTCTCCAGAGGTGGATATTTAATTTCTGCATTTTTGAATGGAGATCTCATGAATGCAATCAGCCTCTCCTCTGCCTCTTCTCCCCGTTGAGTCACTACTGTTGCGCACAAGTGTTCCGAAGCAAAAGAGTAGATGTAAAACGGTTTGAGATAGTCAAGGCTGATGAGCACGAGTGCCTCTAAAATGGATCACTTGACTTGTGCGAATGCGGCCTTCGCCTCCTTGGTCCACTCTTTTCTAGCATCCTTCTTCATCATTTCGTTTAGTGGCTTTACAATCTTTGCAAAGCCTGTAATAAATTTTCTTACGAAGTTGATATTTCCAAAGAAAGATCTTAACTCTTTTTTGCTTCCTGGCCCGGTGATTTTCAGGATGGACTCGACTCAATCTGGGATGATTGAAATCCCTCTTTCAGAAATTATGTGCCCTAACAGTTTCCCTTCAGAAACCCCGAACACACACTTTGTTGGATTCAATGAGACGCCATATCAGATGCATCTCTCAAGAACTTTGGCTAAGTCCACCGCATGGTTCAGTCGATCTTTGGAGAACACCGTGAGGTCATCCATGTAAACAATAATGCACTTACCAATTAGATCCCTGAAAGCTATGTCCATAGCGCACTGAAAAGTCACCCCACGTTTATCAGACTGAATGGCATTCTTCTATATGCAAACATTCCCCACTTTGTAGTGAAGGTTGTCTTCATTCTATCTTCACAGTCGACCATTACTTGATTATATCCAAAGTAACTATCTAGGAAGGATATCATTTGAGATCCATTGACTGTCTGCAAAACTTCATCTAGAGAAGGGAGTGGGTAGTTATCCTTTTCTGAAGCTCTATTCAAGTTCCTGAAGTCAACACATAGCCTAATCTCCCCATTTTTCTTGCAGAATGGAACTAAATTAGCCACCCATGTTGAATGGTGTATAGGGAAAATTGTCCTTGCCGAGAGTAATTTATGAACTTCTTTATAGATCAATGGTTTGATCAGGGCATTGACAGGGTGCTGCTTCTGTCGGAAGGGCTTAGCTTCAGGCTTCAGGGGAATAGTATGAGTCATTATAGTAGCGTCAAATGTCTTTAGGTCTTCATATCCCCAAGCAATTGCAGAAATATCTTTCTTAAGTTCCTTCAATATGTCTTTCTAGATTGCTTCAAGGCAGGCCTTCCCGATGTAGACATTCCTTTCAGGGCCAGAATCGGCCAGGTTAACTGTTTCATATTCGCCTCCCTTTTCTTCAGCTGATATCTTCTCTCGAGCCCTTGGATTTGAGTCAAAAATTATTTCCAAGGACACCATTCCCTTGGGAATGTTATTATTCTTTAAGTTAAGAACTCCTTCTGTATCACATTCCTTAGGGTTCCAATCCCCTTGATCTCTATTAGACTCATCAATAATTTTCCCCTCAAACACATCTGAGCTTGCTAAGAAAGCAAGAATATGTCGATCATCCTCAAAGACTTGAAAGTTCTTGATATTATCAAAAACTGCAGGGGTGGAAATTAATTCCACAGAGAATTTCTTTAGCTTGGAGCCTTGCATAGGTTCCAGGGTGCTTGCAACAACAACCAATGAATCAGCTACCTAATTTTCTTCTCTAGGGATTAGGCTAATCCCAAAGGCATCAAAATCTTCTATCAGGTCCCACACTCGATTCTTGTAAGCTACCAGCCTTTTGTTGTGACATGTATATTGGTTGCGCACTTGCTTGACAACAATTTTTGAATCTCCCTTGATCATCAAGGTTGTAACCTTCTTCTTGTGTGCAAACATCAGTCCTCGTGCCAGAGGTTCATACTCTGCTACATTGCTAGTACATCCAAATTGCAACTTGTAAGAAGCAAATTTTTTTTTCCTTTGGGGCTGGTTAGTTCAATCCCAACACCATAGTCTATTTTGGACTTAGATCTGTCAAATGTGAGGGTCCATAGCTGGTCACAAGCTGGGGTTGGTCCTTTTGGAGTTATTGTGGGAATTTGGGTAGAATGAGCCAGGGGTGGGACTGGTTGGTCTTTTGCATCAGATGTTGGTAAGATGTGTTCAATGGGTTCTTTAGATACAACTTCCAATTTCTACTCAGCTATATCATGTGACCCAAGGTTGTCCTCCTGATAGTCACTTTTTTCTTTGGCTGACCCCTTAGTTTTTGGTACACTCGTGAATACAGGAATGTCGGGCAAGCCTTGGGGTTGTTCTACATGAGTATGCTGGTTAAGAAATGTGACTGAGGCCAGTTCAATTTGGGAAGGAATTTCTTTTGGAAGTGTCCTATCCCTGGTTAGCATTGTTGCTTCCTTAGCTTCAAATGAGAAGTGGTCTACAATGGTCTCAGGGTGGCTTGTGCCAGCTTCCTCAACTTTGGAAACCTGATTTAAAATATCAATGTAGGTTTGGCAAGTTAGTTCAGAATGATTTTGGTAATGTACCCTACACCAATTGGCTACCTCATTGGGGCAATCATATTTAGTAATAATATGCTTGAGGCGAGGCTCACTCTCAATCCTAATCTGAGTTGGAATCCCTCTCCATGGTAGCCACATATGTGAAAAGTCAAGGGAGAGATACCCCCCTATACCTTTCATCAAATCTCTACTTAACAGCATATCGTAGGTCTCAGGAATGTCTGCCACTTGAATGTCTATGTTGGTTTGAATCCTAGGGTCTGAACCTACTTGCACATGTATGTTTTTCAACTCCTCAACTACATTAACTTCTGTTTTGTCAAGTTGGATGACCTTATTGTTAGTTCGGATAGGGTCCAACCCCAATTTCTTGCATATAGAATATGGCATGACATTTCCTGAAGCCCCTGAATCCAACAAACAATTATGTAGATTCTTTCCACAAATCCTTAAACTTAAGAGAAATGGTTGAGTACCTACCTTGTTTCTATACAAGGCTGTATTCACGTCCCCAGCAGGTGCCACCTTGTTCTTTCCTTTTGATTTGTCAGCTTGCTCCAAAGTTTTCAACACTATCTCCCTTTGAGAAGGGCACCACTTTAAGATGTCAAAGTAGGAAAAAGAAGTTTTTTGTTTCTGCATCTCAGAAACAATATCAAATTATGTATTATAACTTGCACTACCTTTGAAAACACTAGGAGAGTTACCCTTGTTGTGGAAGTCAGGCGGGCCTTTTGGTGGAGGAGGATTATTATCAGCACCATTATTCAGAGCCACCATGTGATTAGGTGGTGCCGATGTAGTGATTGGGCCCTTGTTCTGATTCCTCAAAAAGTGTCCTCTTTTTGTCTCAAAAGCTTGGGCATCATACATGTCTTCCTCTGGTTCATTCTCACTTGGCATTGGGAATGAAGGCTCTTTTTCAAAGAGGTCATAAGCCATTGCAGTATCCACTGAGTCACCTCCTTTGTTTGAATTCCCCTAGAATGTGTGGGCATCCTCCTGTGCCATCTTGATAACTTTCTCCATTTGAGCATAGTTTACCTTAGAATGGGTTGTAGTATCGTGCAGCCTACACCAATTGGTCATGAAGTTGAGGTCAGCCACATTTGCAATATGTGACATCTCCTCATTTGCTTGATAGTTATGAGAAACTCCCCCATTATTGGGCCCTGTGTTCCATTGTCTTTTATTTTTTGGCCTTTGATTATACCCTCTGTTATGACTTTGATAGCCCCGATTAGAGGAGTTTTGGCCCTAATAACCCCTTTGGTTGTAATTGTTATTATTCTGATAAGTACCTTGATTGTTGTTGTTTTGAATGGGATAATTACCTTGGCTTTGAGTGGGATTCAGTCTGAGCTGATCCATGTCATTGGTAACTTGAGAAAATGTTTTCTTCAAGGTCTTCACCTCATTTGTAAGTTGGACTGTCTTTTCACTTTCCATACTCTTAACAAAAGGTGGCTGATCAACATGACTTGGTGGGAGCTTGGAGGAACCTGCAGTTGTTGGGAGAAGTCAGGAGTTCCCTTAGCGAAGAATGGAATGGGAGGCTGAGTTTACAATTCAAATATAGGTCCATAGTGGGAAGGAGACATCCCTAGGACAATATTGAAAAAAGGAGTTGGACTAGGCATCTGATATCCCATTGAAGGGAAACCTCCTCCCATGCCTCCTTGTTGAGAACTGATTTGTTGCTATAGCTTGATAGCTAGATGATAGACTTTGGATAGAGAGTCAATATTAGCTGGTAAATAAGTCCTTTGCAACAAAAATCCAAGCAAGGGGTCTATAACCCTAAAGTAAGCTTGGATGGCACTATTCTCAGTGACTAGATAGGGATCTTGCAATCTCCTAGACATTCGTTGGAACCTGGTGTTGATTAAAGGCAAGGGTTCACCTGGTTCCTTTCTAATGGTAGTGAATTGGTGGTATAAAAGAGCTGGATCCACATAGATTCTGAATTGATTAATGAAAGCATTTTCCAGGTCTATCCAGCTCAGGATAGAACGCTGAGGAAGATTGAGATACCAGTTGTAGGCCATATCCCCTAAGGAATATGGGAACAACCTACAAACTACATCATGGTGGGCTATTTGAGCCCTGGTACAAGAATCCTTGAAAGCTTGTATGTGCTCTTCAGCACTTCTTGATTCACCATGAATGTACTTAGGAAAAAATTTCTCAGGGTTCTTAGGCAGATCGTGAAAACCTCCAGGAATAGTCCCTAATGGAGAGGGATTATTCTGAAAGAATGCCATTGGTGACGGTGGTGGTGGTTAAGCCAGTAGCTGTATGGGTTGAATCAGCTATGATGATAATTAAGATGAATGTGGTGGGTTGATGGATACCCACTGGGGTATTGGTAAAAAACCTGGTGGAGTGAGCGGAGCTGGCAAGGGTGGTATGATGGTTGAGCCAATCTTATGACTCTTGTGTCTTATTGGGGTCTTGAGTTCTATCAAGGGTGGTGTATTTTCAATTGATCGAAGAACTCTATGGGACCTTTCTGAAGAGGAAAACCCAACTTTATCTAGTTTTCCCTTTTAAGCCCTACTTCTAGCACCAGTTCCTGTTGACGGTGCTTTTGGTACAACAACATGCAAACAGAATATTGCTACTCTGTTTCTCCTGAAATAGAAAGATGATCACATGGATACCTTAACTCCTAAGGTCTATGTAGTTGGTTCTCAACTGTGTTGATGTTGCTTAGTTGGTCAATGTAACAGTAATGTTCAAGGGGCCTGCTGGTGTTGAGCTTTTGGATTGTTCTAAGATCAAGCATGAAATAAAACCTAATTTAATTGGGGTTTTTAAAGAAACATAAAAAGATAGATCATGGTTTTGGAGAAAAAAAGAATAATGATTCATCCAACACTAACTAGACTTGTTAGCTTCAAGGAACTGTAAACTTAAAATAGAAGAACAAGATTAACTAGTGATTAACACACAGCTGTATTCATTCCCAGTGCTGATTTGATAACAGATTGCAATTCATATATTTAAACAAAACATAAAATAACATTTCATTCCTTGAATACTTGAAAAATCAAATGATTAACTCAAGACAAACACCATTCTGAAACACAACATGAAATAGATTTTAATCTGGTTGCTTCTACTGTTGGTGAAACAGATAAGCAACATTTACAAAGCTGGCTCAATCACCAGTGTACATATAATCTATGATTTCAAATTGTTTCCATTTGCACTAAGGAAACTAAAAGGTACATTAGTCTATTCTGAATCTGAATCTAAATCCTAACCAAGAAGAAAGAAGAAACTCCTATTACAAAGAATCAGGAGGCAACTCTATCTCCTTCTGTGAGCTTACTAGTTCCTAGATTTTCTTCTAATTGTCTGTTCTAACTCTAACTTTCTAACCTTATAAATTCTGTAAAGGTTCTAACTCTAAAAAATTCTAACTGTAGAGGTTCCAACCTTTACAAAGAGGCAAGAATTCCTTATATACATAATGCATCAAAAGGAATGTGTTGTCCCCCTACCTTAGGGTTTACAAAATATCTATCATCAGGAGAGTTGGCCCTCAGATCTTTTGAGGAGAGTCAAAGCCACATTCAATGTGAAGCCCTGCTGTCCATGCTTGATGAAGGATTATTTTGGGAGTGATCTGTAGATCTTTTGTGGCTGTAGCATTAACTCTTCTATCTCTGTGTCTACCTTCGAATTCTGTTGGAGTCACCTTGAATACTCAGAATATCTCCATTAATGTTGATCTACCTCCTTGCCAATAGTTACTAAAGTTGTCCCTGCGAGTCACAGTTTCTTCTTTCCTTCGGCTTCCTTCATGTTCTAGAATCTCCCACATGTTGACCACCTTCAAAAGCATTATTGGGTCTCCCATTAGATTTGAAATTTTCACCTGAGCCGATCTATCACTTTTGAATCTCAGGAGGAACACATGTCGTTTTCTTGCATTCTACAAATTTCATTCACAGGCATAGTCAATCGGTCAAAGAGCCAATGGATTCATTCCTGAGTTCCCTATGATTGATGGAATAGAAGCCACACAAGACTTCCGGGAGGTCAAAGGTCATGCAAATGCATTGCATGTTGGTGAGACACCTTTGGTGTCTCCCCGATGCGATTTCATCTCATAACAGTTATCAGCATAGTGCAGACCAGTTGATGAGACCCTTCATCGTGCCCTAGAAGTCACATCGAGCTCATTTTTATGTCGGGAAGACAATCCTATTTCAAGGAGACCTTACCCCAAACTCCCCTTCTCTTACCGAGCCCACTTCATTGTTGGCAAGACTCCTTACGGTTGGCTAGAGGCTACAGCGAGTTATCCTTGGTTATATTGATGCCTCCTTCACTGGGAAAATCCATCGCTATTGGCAAGACCTTCAGTGAACTCCTTTTCATTCTCGCCGAGCCCACTTTGCATCGAGAAGACCCTGTGGTCGAGGAGACCTTTCATCAAACCCCCTTATGCTTCTGGAGTCTCCCTGATTTCCTTTTTTTCTCATCGAGCTCCTTTTGCTTCGGCGTGACCTTCTATGTTGGTGAGACTTCCTTTCCTAAGATAGCACTCTTGGTCAAACTTGAGTTGCAAAAGCTTCTTGAATTTGGGTTTATTTGGCCAATAGATTATCCTAAGTGGGTTTCAAACCTGGTACCAGTATCAAAACCCATTTGGGGCATCAAAATCTGCACTAATTTCAGAGACTTAAACAAAGCATTTCCAAAGGATGATTTCCCTCTTCCTAACATTGACATCATTGTGGACCTAACATCTGGGCATGAAATTCTATCACTCATGGATGGTTTTTCAGGATATAATTAGATCATGATCGCCCAGGAGGATCAACATAAAACTAAATTCACTTTTCTATGGGGAACATATTGTTGTAACGTAATGCTATTTGGGTTAAAGAATTCCAGAGCAACCTATCAAAGAGGAATGACCCTCATCTTTCATGACATGATCCACAAAACAGTCAAAGATTATGTGGACAATATTTTGGAAAAATCAAAGAAAAGAAGTGAGCACATACAAGTCTTAGGACCCATCTTTTATAGGTTGGAAGAATACAAAGTAAGGCTAAATCCAAAAAAGTGTGTCTTCAAGGTTGCATTAGGGAAACTCCTTGGCTTCATCGTCTCACAACGAGGGGTAGAAATTGATCTAGAGAAGGTAAAAGCAATCCGAGACATGGAACCACTGCAAATAGTAAAGCAGATGAGAGGGTTACAAGGAAGATTGTAGTCCATTAGAAGGTTCTTATCACAACTATTAGACAAGATACACCTCTTTTCACATATCCTCTATAAGGGAATAAATTACAAGTGGGATGAGAAATGTGATAAATCTTTCCAATAAATAAAATACTATCTATTGACACGTACAATGCGCATACCATCGATACAAAACAAACCATTGATTCTATATATATTAGAAACATCAACAACACTAGGAGCTCTTCTGGCACAACATGATGAAAATGGAAAGGAAATGGATATCTATTACATCAACATAACCTTGGTGGGCTATGAAATGAACTATTCACCCATTGTGAAAGCATTCCTAGTAGTAGTTTTTGCTTCCTAAAAGTTCAGACACTACATGCTATCACATCAAGTCAAGTTCATTGCAAAGATCGACCCACTCAAATACCTATTATCTAAATTAACTCTCACTAGGCGAATGGCCAAATGGGTAATGATCTTGACTGAATTTGACATAGAGTATGTGGAGTGCAAGGAAATCAAAGGACAAGTGATCATAGGCCAACTGGTAGAGGCACCCATCTATGTAGAGAACCCCTTGATATCTGAGTTTGATGATGAATCAGTGCTCCTTATCAATCTCACAGCTTAGTGGAAGATGTACTTTGATGGATCGCTCACCCAACATGAATCCCGAGTAGGAATTCTTTTTATCACCCCTCAAGGCGATTGTATTCCAAAATCATACAAGCTATCATTTCCATGTACTAACAACATTTTTAAGTACGAAGCCCTAATCACAGGTCTAAGGATAGTAGTGTAGTGGCAGATACAAGAGATAAAAGTCTATGGAGACTCACAGCTGATTATCAACCAAGTCAACGATGACTATCAAACTAAGGATGACAAGCTCACTCCTTACAAAAAGATGGTGGGAAGTATTAAGGACCCTTTTATAGACATAAATTTTGAGTAGATTCCTCACATAAATAATAGAGATATAGATGCCATGGCAACAATCGGATCACTGTTAGATATGCCAAACAATGTCCTCAGATGCAAATTCTTGGTAGAGCAGCTTCTCATACCAACTTTTGAAATCCCTGAATCTAAATTCTTGTGTTTCATTGTTGGTCCTTGATCCCCATGGTATCATGAAATATTTATCTATCTTAGTAGAGGAACCCTCCCATCTCATACTACCTCGAACCTTAAAAATAACTTTGTTAAAAAGGCATCCCAATTCCTGATCCTAGGTGATACCCTTTACTGCCGAAGTATTGAGGGGACATTACTACAATTTCTTAACCAAGAGGAAGCCTTTACTGCTTTAATAGAGGTACATGATGGCATATGTGGTTCCCATTCTAGTGGTATGACTTTAGCTAAGAAATTGTTGAGGACAGGCTACTACTTGCCAACCATGGAAAGAGAAGCTCATCAATATGTGCATAAATGCATCCAATGTCAACAACATGGAGATCTGATCCACACCCCAACTCAGGAATTGCAACCAATGATCACACCTTGACCTTTTTCGTAGTGTGGGCTTGAACTCATAGGATATATCACTCCAACCTCATCCAATGGCCATAAGTTTATTATAACTGCCTTTGAGTACTTTACCAAGTGGGTAGAAGCCATTCCTATGACTTGTTACAAATTTTTCACCTATAGCTCAAATTGGTAGAGCTGAAACAACTTATGTTCATTTTAAGGTGAAAATATTTCAATTCATTTCTACTCTACCTAAACCATTGCATATATTGGAGTTTAAAAAGGAAAAGTTTAGTTTCATTGTGCAATGTGTTTTCCAATAGAAGAGAGCATTCAATTTTCCATTTAGTGTTTAACAACATAAAATAGAATACATGAGATATAGTATATTGCTTTCATTCATCTTTCAATGATTCATATACTTTAAAATGTTTCATCTATTTTGCAAGAGAGATATATAAATAATTGTACAAGATTGCAAAATGCTATTTTCACATTCATTGGAAAGAAAAGAGAGATCAAGTGTCCCACACAAGCCGTGGGAGTAGCTGAACCAATTAATCATAAGTAATGAACTATACAACTGAAGATTAAGAAAAGAAAGGAAGCATATAATGAAAAACATATCCATCATTGTCTGGTTTGGGTCTTCAGTTGGTCTTTGTCTTTGTTGCTCTTGATTGCTCCCAATCTTGAACGGACCTGCATCATGTTGAGAAAAGTTGTTAGAGGTCCGGATATGAATATCACTATGTGCTCTATCAATAGAAATATAGTGCATTTCTTATAATGTATTGAATCAGTTGAATAAACATAAAAAGTATGCAAGAGATCCTGGAAAAGATGAAACATCAGAAGAGCATTGAGCTTCACTATTTTTTATCTAAGATGTTTTTTCACTGTGTACGTATAGGAGAAATCATGTTGCTGATCTATTTCTAAAGACATTATAGCATGTGGTGCAAAATGGGATCCCACAAGGGTTGAGCCCAAAATGTTGTCCCTTGACTTCAAGAGGGGTTTGAGAAAGGAAACACATTCATAATTGCTCAAAAGGAAACATTTAACTGAAGGAGAAGATCGCAAGGCAAATACAAGAGAAGATGATTCATTGCCCATTCATGATAATCAGATTTAGAAGTGCAAAAGAAAATGAAAGTCACATATGAGCAAGGAATCCTCTTGAATTCTCAAAATATGTAGAACAAAAAATAATTGCACTATCTTTCATTGGAGATTTTTGTTTGCATACAAAAATGTCACACTATCATTGATTGGCTACATAGTGCTATTACAACATCATATTGCTACCATGTTTCATATGTATGTTGCTCACATTGATAGGGAAACAAAGTAGGAATTGTTGTTTATAGTTTTCAGTATCCCACAAAAGGTGTCATCATATACATAATATCTTACAAGAAATGTCTACATAAGTGGAAGACAAAAGGAGTACATGGGTCATAAGAGTGCTAGAGTGAAATGGTGACAAAAGGAATTCATTACACAACCATGATGATGGAGCAATAAGGGTACATTGTCATGAAGGTGATAGTGAATAGTCATACATAAACAAAGCTCACAAAAATGGGACAACAATCAAAGTAATATGAGGAACACTTACAAGGAACTGAAAATAAAGGTGTAAACACACTTTAATATGCTCATCATTGCAAGTGAAGGAGTAACAAGGTGCAAACTGCTCTTATTCACAAGTCAAGTATTCATGCTAAACACAATTAGATCCATGCAAGGTATCAAGACCAACATATGCATATCAGTTGTAGTTGCTCTCAACAAGCTCGACAAAAAAGCATGAAGAGTACAAAAAGCTTTAATCTCTATCAAGAAGTGAAATGCAAAGTGCATAGTTGCAAATGGAGTACAACAACATGAAGAGAAAAAGAACCATTATGGACTATTTGTGCAGTGTCTAATGATCATCAGAGGTTTGTGTATGCAAGTTCTGAAGATGAAGTGTTTTACATGTAAACAACATCATAAACACATGTACTCACGATCTATTGTTCCACTGTATTGATATTTTTCAACTTTGAAAGAGAAACATTCACAAGGAGGGTTTATCATTGAGTGTTTGATGCTTCTAGATGGTGAAGCGAAGTAGTGCCTCATGTATGTTTCAAAATAGAGAATGAATTAAAGCAAACAATGGTAAGGTTTTTCACTATGTTGTAGGTGCATCATGTTGTATTGCATTTACTTTTGCTCAGCATGGAATGGAAACAAAATGTAGCATTGAGTTTTTGAAGGAATTTTTGAAAGAGAGAATGCAAATATAACAGTTGAGTTTTGAAAGAGTACCCAGTATGTGCTTTGAAAAGCAAACTCCTATTAGAACAAAGCTGCATTTCCGAGAATAGAGAGAATGGAGCTATAGTTGCATACATTAGAGAAAAGTGGAGCTATGTTGTTTCTTCTTTTTCTTAAAAAAAAAAACAATATTGTCTCTATTATCGCCTTATTGAGAAGCTAAGTATGCATTTCTTTGAAAACAGATGAACAAGTGACATGATAGTGTTAGGGTTTCAAAAAAATGAACAACTTTTGCATCACATTCAGAAAATGGGGAACCTAGAAGAGTCCAGAAGCCTTAGCCTTGTACGGTGAAGCATTTCTTTGGCTTTTATTCAAGAAAAAGTGGAAAATAGTGTCTCTTTTTACATTTTCTGAAAATGGAGAAGCTTCAAGTTACATCGAGCATTTGTAGAAAAACTAGTTTGTGTCCTCATGTTTGTGGCCTCAAGAAGTGTTTCTCTTCACAAATGCCAAAACTCACATGGATTTACACAATAAAATCACAAGTACAAAATGATGGGAAAGTTTTGAGCTCGTGCAAGCAAGAGGAACATTTAGAAAATCTAGAAATGCATGAATGGCCATGGCCATTAAGGGTTTCAAAACCCAAAAAATGATGAAACAAGTGAAAAATTCCCTCTATTTGCAAGTCTTCCATTGTTTTTGTTCTGGGTTAAGCTTGAATTGAGCTCCTTCTACACAAAACTGAGAAGAAAATACTAGGAGTAAAATACATTATGGGTTCTCATGGTCGCGACCTGAGAACACATCTTTCTTCACATACATGAAAAACCACTTGGGTTTTGCTTAAGAATAACAAATGAAAAAGAAGATAGAAATATTTGAGCACTATCCAAGCTTTGAAACACTTAGAAATAAGTGAAAATGCAATATTTGAATAATGGAAGTTTACCCTCATTACTATTGTGAAGAAACACATGAAAGGTCATGGGTTGTTCCTAGATTACTCCTCTCAAAAGTGCAAACCAAGTTCTCCAATGGCGGCCAAGAGAAAAGTATATCAACAGGAGTTACAAACATAAGAAAAATATATCAGAAAATCTTATCATGGTCGTGACTATGAAGGCCCAAATTGCACTTGAAATGAAGAAAATGCAAAAAAAATTGCATATTTTGAGGAAAAGAAGCACTCACCATCAAATTCCTGAAGAGATTCAACATCAAACAAAGGAGAATCGACATGAAAAATGTAGTTTTGAGCTCAAACCCTAGTCTCCATGGTGGCTCAATCAGATCTCTATTTTTTCCAAAAATGCCAAAGTGAAAATGATGAGAAGAATTAGGGATTCAGCTTGGTTTTGTTACTAGGGTTTCCTCTTTTTCCCTAATTCAAGTTCGACATTTATATCAAAATGTTTTAAATAATAAAATGTTGAACTAATACCTTGGAGCCTTATGTTTTCCTTTTGCATATAGACCGAACTTAGGTTCTTTGAATTTGATTTATTTCACGACCTTATAAAAAATCAAGTCGATGCCCTTGAGTTTCATGATTTTTCCTATGTTTTGAGTTCCCTGGGTTTCCCCTTGAAGCTTTGAGTAAGCATAATGTGACTATATGCTTTTAATTTTCTTATGATTTTAAAGAAATCATATAGTTATAGAGCCCCTATGTATTATGATGACTTAGACTTTATGTCTTAGTTATTATTATTGATTGATTTTGGAGAAAATATACATGCCTAGAGGGAGATATATTTTAGTTGGAAAAATTCAAAATAAAACCATATAATTGCCTTGAAACTTTGTAAAAATTAGAAGCAGGTCAAGTATGAATGAAGCTTTCTATTCTGTAATTATAAACTGTGAATGATGTAAAACATCATTAAGGTAATATTTCTATAAAGTACCTTAATGCTTGTTTTTTTCTTTTTAAAATGAAGTTTGTCTCCTTAGAAACTTTCTTTTCTGAATTTGAGTTCTTGGGAGAAATTGGAAAAGAGTGGGCAAACCGAACCTTCTATTTTCAGTTTTGAGGCAGTTTAGGCCTGATTTTGCGGCTCTTTTGGATCAACCTTTTGGAGATAGAAATTTTCCACCTTTCTCATGCAGTTTGGAGTAGTTTTGGACACTATTTTTCATGCTTTTCTTTGGAGCTCAAAAATTGATCAAAATTGCTAATTCAGAGATGCAGTTCAACTAATTTTTTCTATTCTCACTATTGGAGGCATTTAGGGAGATATAAGTTGGAGAAAATTTTGATTTTTCTCAGTTTAGATTATTGTTTCTTGCTCTCTTACTCATTTCATGGAGTCTTGTAAACACTTTTGTACTCATATTTTGAGCTTGACACTCCTTTAGTTTTAATAAACAATAGAGATTTCCTTCTCATTTTCTTGTTTCATAATTACAATATCAATTTGATGTTCATTGTGATTTTAAATTCAAAATCCTTTTATGTCTTGCTATTGTAAGTTTGTGTGCAAGAGATTCACATAACTCAGGTTATATTTTGTGTTCAGATTTGTGAACCTTTATACAAATTACTGTTGGGTTGTATGTCTTAAGTGAGATTGTGAGAGTTGAAGTTTTGAAAAGTTAATGTGAGCAAGGTTATCAAAGTCTTTGAAATTTTCTGGTGAATCATCTTTAGGTTTTAGGATTTTGTTTTCAATTTTCCTCTTAACACTTTCCTCAGAAATTCTTTTAGATTAGGTGATTTGCTAGGGGAACCAACTCGCTCTGAAGATTCACTCTCATCATAGATTAACCATAATTTGAGAGTGTTTCCATGTTTCAACATGATAGTAGAGTTTATCTTTGCTAAGGGTGCAATCCTGATTGGCAACATGAATTACATAATAGGGAAGAAAATTGCCAAGTTTATCTTGAATTACCTTATCTCCCATTACGGTGTTCCACAAACCCTTATCTCAAACAATGGAACACCCTTCAAAAATTAGGATGTAAAAGAGTTCTATGTCAAAGTTTTAATATCCAACACCAATTCTCTACCCCCTATTATACCCAAGGCAATAGTTAGGCTGAGGCTATGAACAAGACCATTTTGAAAATCTTGAAGAAAAAATTCAATGAAATTGGTCACGAGTAGCATATGAAGTTGAATCCCTCTCTTTGGGCATATCCAACCAATATCCGCACACCAATAGGTGTAACCCCTTTCTCCCTATTCTATGGATTTGAAGCTATTCTGCCTATTGAGGTTGAGCTCTCCTCATTGCGAGTGTCACTACAAAACCTGATCACTAATGAAGAAACATCTCAACTGAATGAGCTCGAATTCCTGAACAAGTGTCATCTCGAAGCCCTTAATCACCTACAAGTATATCAAAACTGATTGAAACAAAGTTATAACAAGAAGATCAAATTTCTATCTTTTCAGGTAGGGGATCTTGTCCTAAAACAAAATCAAAAGAATCTGCCAAATCAGGACAATAAAGGAAAGTTTGAGCCTAACTGGTTGGGTCCTTTTGTCATCATAGCTAACTATGGATTAGGAGCATACCAATTGTCAACACCCAAAGGTGAACCCTTGCAGGAGCCAACTAACAACTTGCATCTTAAAATTTTTTATGCCTAGTCTTAAAAGGTATAAATATGAAAATACAAAAAAATAAAAAAGATGATCAAAATCCAAAAAAATGAGAAAAAGGACTGAAAAAGAAAAAAAAAATTGTCCTCTAGTGAAAACCACTTCAGTGGTACTTTGGGAAAGTACCTTGATAAAAATCTAGGAAACAGGTGCCTTGTGTAAATAAAGCACCTCCATCTATTCTTTGGCTCTTTATCCTATCATTCTCATCATTCATCCTATTCATTCCATCACTCACCCGCATCTCTATCATAGCTTGATGGTGTGAAGTATTGTATCCCCTTTAGTACTACTTGGCATATTCCAAAGGTCAGTTTGTCCTGCCTATATCAAAGTATTCTAATATGTCACATTGAGGTAACTTCATTATGGATCATATCGAGTTCTTGTATATCCTAAGGTCATTGTAAAACTCATCAAAATCCAAAAACATTTACAAAATCTAGTACAACTAAAATCGAAAAACATTTGAAAATTGTAAAGTTAAAATCCCCAAAACATCCATATCAAAAACCCTAAAAAGGTCAAACATCAAAAATCCAAAAACAATACCATGTCGAACTACATTATCTCTGAGTTTGAACGTAAGCAAGGCTATCATTGATGTGTCCCCGAGACACCCTAGGTCAGTCCTTTAGGAGTCTGTCATAATAAACTAGGTATTCCATCAACTGTTAATATCTCATTGTCAATAGGTTGAGTTAGTCAAACTACGTGGTCTCTACATGTATAACATAGGCAAGGCTAATCTTTGATCAGCCCTCAAGGCCCCTAGGATAGGTTTTTAGGTTAGGTTCTTGGTCAAACTCTCGAAAAATTCCTAAATATTTAAATAAATCAAGAACACAAAAACATTCAAAGCTCTTGAAAAATCCCTAAACATTTGCATATTAGAAAACCCAAAAACATTCAAATATTTCAAAAAACACAAAAACATTTGCAAAATTGAAAAACCAAAATAGTAGGAAAAATCCAAAAAACCTAAACAACCTCAAATATCTTGGAAAACCCTAAACAACCTCAAATAATTGAAAAAAAAAAAGCATTCACATAAACTTTCGAAAAGACCAAAAATAACCCCAAAACATTTTTAAAATACCAAAAACATTAAAATATTCCAAAAATCCAAAATCATTTTGTCCCATCTCGCTTTCACCCACAATAAACCTCCACCCATAATAAATCAAGCATCACCTTCAACCTTTGGAAAAACAAGCAGAAAACAAGTGTATGAAATTGTAAAGTAAAAACCTAATTGTCAAAATCTAAAGTCTAAATCATAGGTAAATGCATCAGTGAAGTTTATATCAACAACTTATCATAAATCTCATCATCATCCTAACATCAAACAACCTCTGATCAACATGTCCTAGGATAACACTAAATTAAACTAGCAAGAGATATGGATAACACTAACTATTTGTATTTTATCTTTTCTTATGATTTATCTTAATGACCCATTCCAAGGACCTCTCAATGATGTCTATCAAAATGATTTAGAGAGAAAGGATTGGGGCATCAATCATTATCTTTTGTTTTCTGTGCTTGTGGATACTCTTGTAAAATAATCTTGGTGCATACTTGTGTGCCATCAAAAAATTGACCCTTGTCACTTTCATGGTCTTTTAGGTCTTGTTTCATAGTGTTGGAACTATGTTGCTTTAATTTCATGATGTATCTTGGCTTGAACATGCTTATTTTGGTGCTAAAACTCAAATAACGACATCTTGTGAAGGTGTTGTGAAGTGTTCTAAGACATTTCTACATTCTTCTAGACTCTATTTAATGCAATTTACCTAAAACTCACCTTTTTATTCATTAACAAGTCCTATTTTGAAGTGTTGTAAAGTCTTGTAACAAGATGTCATGCTTTTCTAGGCGTATTTTCACTATTTACACCCTTCTCATGCTTTATTTTGTCTCTTTATGCCCTCATATGCTTATATTAAGTGTATTTTTGGGTCATATCCCAACAAACAACATTAAACACAACATTATTCCTGACACTTGGTTTTGGGTCCCAGGTGGGACCCATTCGCCAAGGGTGGCGAATGAGTCCCCCTTGGCCCCAAATTCAAAATATTTCAAAATTTCTTTCAGGATTTTGCTCAAATTCACTTCATGTCGGCCTATGATGAGGTATGAACAAATAGTAAGGCACAAGATTTGTATAAATATGTGATTTTAACCTCATTTTACATATCTCCTAACACAATTCAAGTAATCTTCTCATTCAAGCAATCTTCAAGCACTCAAGCATTTTGCATCATCAATTCAAGCACTTTTCAAGCACTTTGGAGTAGCCATTGACATCACTTCAGATTTGCATATTCAAGGATTTGGTAAATTTTTAATATTTACATGTTATTCATTTATCATTTCCTTTATATTTCATTCATTTCTATTGGGTTTGATTACCAAAGTGGGGTTTGACCAAGGCAAACCCCTATTCACTAACCCCTCAACATTTTCCCCCTCTGTGCATGTGTATTTGCAGCTTTGTTTTGCAGATTTAACAGGTTTAAAGGTGTTGAAAAGTGGAATTCAAGTCAACTAGGCTCTTCAAGTAAACTCATCTTTTCAAGAATTTTGAGCATTTTTTGTCCATTTTCTGTTGAATTGACCCTGACAACCTAATATTCAGACATTGCCAGATCTAGAGTAGTAGTGTTATCTCTTGATTTTCCAAAAATCTTGGGGAGGACTAATTCACCACCCTTGGTGAATGAGTCCCACTTGAAATCTGAAAATCTGCATTTTGTCATAAATCAACTCCTAACTGTCAAAAATCAGTTCTCAACACTTTTTCAACAATAGCAAGACTGATTCGCCACCCTTGGCGAATGAGTCCCACTGTGAAAAATAAAAAAAAATCATTAGCATCCCAGACACTCCAGAAAGCTCATACAACATCTAGGTGCACTCAGATTTGACCCACTACCTTTTGTTCTGCATATTTTTTTCAATTTCTTCATCTTTCATAGTTGTTTGCATATCACAATGTGTTTTCAAACATAGCTTAAATTGCACTTTAACATTCATTTTAGATCATATTAATCAGTCAATTGCATTTATGTTAGTTCATTTACATCATATCTCATTGTATACATCCTAATTTGAATGTGCATAAGCATTTTAGAACCCCAAATCTCTCTCCTTCTAGGTGAAAAATCTTAGGAAGAGACCCTAGCATTTTGGGTTCCTAAAATCTATGTCACAACTTGCTTTTTTGTGTGTAGGGAACTCATTTGGAATATGTTGTTGACTATTGTGTATGATTTTTTCCAATATATTCTAAGCTTCTAACTTACATTCCAACAAGATTTCCGTATGTCAAGGAGTGAACAAGAACTATCCTATCTGTTTGCAAAGTCAAAGTCCATCACACTAGATACAATGGGATCCAAGATGTGGAAGGGATCTATGAAAAATTTTGCTAAGTGATTATGTACAAAGGTGAAAATACATTAACCAATGGAGTAACAAGAACAATATATAGAGAGAATGATAACACCAAGCAAAAAAAGAGAGACAAAGACACAAATTTGATTACGGAGTTCGTCCAAGTGGACTACATCTCCAGGTCTAGCTCAACTAAGTGACCAATATATTAGAATGCCCTGAGTTAGCAGTAAAATCTCCAAAGGAGCCTCTTGCAACACTGCTTTACAAAGAATTGTAGCCTATCCACAAAGTCCTAAAAAGTATCTCACTCAAATCACCTCACAAAATCTCTCAAAGCTAAGGATGATTTACCAAGAGTGAAAACACTGACTTTGCCCTGAAAGGACCTACTACAGACATATAACAATATTCCTCTCAAATTCAACTCTCAAAATTCTCCCATAGAAATGCTTACAAGCAAGGAGAAGAGAGAAATAATGAGATGATGAGAAAATGATGATTTCCAAAGGCCTCCTAGCTCCCCTTTTATACATGGGAGTTTCCCATTTAGGCCATAACCACCAAAGATTACAAAATCCCCAATTTTACATAAAAATAATAAAAT
Organism: Sequoia sempervirens; assembly: GCA_007258455.2. Taxonomy (NCBI): domain Eukaryota; kingdom Viridiplantae; phylum Streptophyta; class Pinopsida; order Cupressales; family Cupressaceae; genus Sequoia; species Sequoia sempervirens. Next base: position 1,366,640 of record VDFB02000010.1, on the reverse strand, counting down.
CCCCTCAAAATTATTAAATTTGTTTTGGGAGCCCTTATTTTATCATTTTCGGGCTATAGGTTGTTTGGGATTTTTTTTTACTCCCAACTAAATAACCTTTTAAGGTTATTTGTTTTGAAATAAATAGAATTCGGGCTTAACAACAATCCAAAAGAAACCGAGCCCATTAAATATTTAAACACCATTCAATGGTGTATCAGTAGCCACAAATTTTACATACCTGTCAGTCAGGGGTCCAACTCCCAGTAGCTATTTTTATATCACCCTTTCCAACGGTTTCTAAATCAAAACAAATCGTCACCCAAATGTGATTAGGCACGGACTATGCGACACAATGGACAAGTGGGTGATTCATAGTGGATAGGTCGAGGGTTCAACCCTCGGCCATATATTTTGGGTAAACAGGTCAACCACCAACCGAAGGGGAGAAGACATGGAGTGCCACGTGGTGTGTTGATGTGTCGCCACGTGTCATGATCTGATTCACTGAAAAAGACAACTCATCACCACGTCATCATGCCAACCTAGATGCCATGTTGTCAAAGATCATTGCCACGTGTCAACTTCCAATTTGTCCATATGTCTGTACAGTGCTGATGTGGTTGGCAACTGTACACTGATTGGGTGATGACGTGGCATGCACATATTCCATGTGTCAAGATTCTATTGGTCCACCTTGGTGTCCATATGATGACTCATCTGCCAAATCAAAATGATGATGTTGTGTTGACGTTGGCACTGTACCCTCAGGGCAACCCAGTCAACTACGAGCTTTGACCATCCATATCTCGCACATACGAGCTTCGATTTGTGTGAAAAGAACACCTTTGGAAAGCTCCCGATGAGCTCTTTTCAATGACGCTGACTTCGATCCATTTGGTGTTGATGAATTTTCCACCTTTTTTTCTCGTCCCTGGTACCTAGGTTGACCAACATTTGACCGACCTTTGACTGGCAATATCTCGCACCTACGAGCTCAAATTTTGATGAAACGACCATCGTTGGGTTTGTTTTGTCAATCCCTTTGATTTGACATCAATTTTGATCAACTTTGAGATGATCAGTTTTTTTCCTTTTTGGACGGCCTCTTGGTCCAAGTTTGACCAAATCTTTGACTACGCATAACTTGAGCAAACAGACTCTTTTTTCACCCATTAAAATTGTGCCGGATTTAGTTCTTTGAGCTCTTTGTGATGGCATCACTTCCAGGAGAAATTGGAACACTTGAATTTTCAAGTTCTGGAGATCCACCTAGATCACAATGCCATTATGGTTATCAATACATTGATGCATCATGTCTACGTGTTATATCAAACAATAAGGAATGACAAATAATCCCAATCCCAAGATTAGAGAAAATCATCATCATGCATTCATTTTCATTTTGCATTTCTCATCACTATCTCTAATAAAGTATTGGTGGATCATAGACTTGTTGGATCTTTGAATAAATCAGCAAAATCAATGGTCGATCATCTTGTTTCTTCTATCTTCTCTCTGTGCTAACTTGGTATCATGACAATCAACAAAAACATCATCAAAATGCATCCATCCTACATCCACAAATCATCAGCATACATGCATCTTATAATCATAGCATATCATAAAAACATCCATCCTGCATCATCATTATCATTTGTGATGAATAATGTAGATTTTTTATTCTAAGCATCTTAAATCATCACATATATCATAAGCATACATCACATTATCATATCATAAGCATGAACATCTGCATTATCCATCCATACATCCATATGTGTACATCATCACATCATAAAACTACATACAAAATACACAAAAAGAAATACATCTATATCATCATCATAGCATAAAATTTGCATATCATATCATCCATCCCATAGCACATCATGAAAAGTTACTGAAAAATAAATATAATATTGCATCCATCCATATCGTTACATCTCATGTATCATCGCATATCGCATAAACATAAGTAAAGTGCATCCATACATGATAAAATATAAGCATGCCACATCATCATATCAAAGTGCATCCATACATCATAAGCATAAAATAAGATGAAAACATCATATCGAATCTATCTCATATCATATCATATATATATATATATATCTAAAAATGAAGGTCATGGTACAATATTTGAATCATTATATGTATATCAAGTCAAGAGTACAATATCCATGAGGCTATCAAAAAGGAGCCCATGAATGAATATCTATGTACACAATCGGGCAACAATCAAAATGGGGTCTACAATCCAGTTAGCCCTGATGGCTGGTCCCCTCTCTAGCTTGTCTCTCAGGCTGATGCTCAGCTTTGGGTGGTGCCCCACTCCTTTGCGAAAAGTTTGGTTGTTGCATCTCTTTGGGGACATCACTATATGATAATGCATCTAATAGTGTGCAACATATGAGATTGCCTCTTTGCATAATCAGGCTGATACTATCTAACCGTGGGTTTCCACTGTAGTAGCTATCATGACCTCTTATTGTTGTCTCTGCCTAATCTCCTAGGCTATCTATACATCCAACTACTGCCGCAAATGGACCTCTTAATCTCTCAGTGTTGTCATAGCCTGTAGCTATTGTCATGACTGATCTCTCTACTGTAAGGGTAACAATTTTCCCATCTTGTGGATTTGGTTGTATAGGTGGTGGAGGTAGCAGTGCCCCTAGAATCTATTTGACCTGCTGCACATCAAGCTAACCATCATGCTGACCATCCTGTTGCCCCTGATTTGTTTGCTACTAGTGCCCATCACCTAGCACCTGGTCTTGTCCCCAACCTCAGCCTCCATTGTGACCTGCATATCAACCTCCATCTCTACCTCAGCCTCAGCCTTCGCCTCTCCCACTGCCTCTACCTCTACCTCTACCTCTACCCAGGTATTCTCCTACTGGATCTATTCCCTAAACCAAGCATCATAACCTGGAGTGGTCCCTGCATTTGGGAGACCTTGATCATAACCCCATGGTTGTGGGATGAGTGCTCTGAAATCATTGATCACCATTGTGGGATCAATGATAGTCCCCCACTATTCCTCTCTTTATGACCTAGCAAATATGGCAGTGTCTTCATTCACCGGTACATCTTGGGTCTCCCCAAAATGACGAGCTACCTGATCTAGAAGATACCGCTCAACAATGGTGTGCTCTTGGCCCTAGAAATATCGAGTCTATTGTGCAAAGTCCAACTATTGCAAGTCATCATACCATTGTGGGTGTTGGAGCCACAAGCTCCATCTAAACATTGTCATGTCATCAATGACATGACACCAATATGCTAAAATTGTGGGCCATCTATGTTGTAAGGTCATCAGTACCCTGTCCCTATAATAAAGGGCTCATCCTCATGGATATCGGCAAGGACAACAATGGGCCGTAGAACTGCAATATGCTCGTATGCCCATATATGTAGTAGGGTCACTCTTGCTCCAATGCTGCTGCCATCTCTATAAATGGCCTCGTGCATATCATGATACAAGGAGGGAAGGAGTGAACCCTAGGCATACATAATATCTCTCTTGATCATGGCCTCCCAAGCTAGATCCCATATGGGACTAAAGCCTCTACCCCATCAGTCTGGGACAATAACGCCACAAATCAAAGCACCAAAAAATAATTTGAAGGTGTTAAAACGACCACGATAGAAGTCCAGATCAATCTAGGAGCTGATGAGAATAACTGACCATATGTGTAAAAGATGGGTCCTAACCTCAGGCATAAAGGAAACAAAGCCCAACCCCAGTCTCCCCAGCCACTCCACCCCCAAGTCATCAAGGTCTCTGGTTGTAGACAAGATCTCAAATCTATGCTCTTGAGACATCAACAGTGGTGGGTCCTCCTGCATGCATCCTGCACACAACGTCAATTTGTAAAAAAAAGTCAAAAGAATTGATCAAAATCTAAGACTTTACACCCAAAACATCAATAGCATCATTGAAATCAATAGCGTCACTAATTTTGTGGTGTGTCACTATATTACTTTATGGGTTGTGTTGCCAATTTGGTGATACACGTCGCTATGCTCAATAATGAGTCAATATTTTCCTACTTTTCTATAGCAAAAATTTGGGGTGCATCGCCATTTGAAGCATGCGCTGCTCATCACTTTTATTCATTGTTGAGCCAAAAAGGGCCATGCATTGCTCTATTGAACCCACAACACCATTATCAATTGCATCGCTGAACAAAAATATTAAGGTGCGGTGCTTAATGGAACATGCGTCGCTAAAATATCAATAGCGACACTTTTGATGCTTCAAAAGCGTCACTATACAGTGAAGCACCTATCAACCTAACTTTGACACCCTATTAAATGCACTTAAACATGAAAATCGAAAGGGGTTTTGAGTCACATACCCGGGGTCTTGTGTCTGCACGTCGCTAGTACTCTCAAACTAGATCAGACAGATGAATGGGGAGCACATGTTGAGCCATTTCGCGAAGGGTTGGAGCTCCAAACAATAAGAATCTCTAAGGTGTGAATGCACAAATGAATTGAAAGTGACCCTTCTTGGCTTATTTATGCTTGAAAATTAGGGTTTTTTTCCCTAATTTAGCCTTTAAGCTAGGGTTTATCATCATTTTCACCAATTTTGCCAAACTGAACCTTATTTTGCATCGCTTTTTTGCATTTTTGGCATGCTTCTTGCATCCCGAAGCCTTTCTGGACCCCTAGGGTAGTCTTTCACCTTTGTTGAGAAATCAACCCAAAATTCAAAATTTTTGCCTGATTTCTCGAGGGGGAAGGGAATCAGCTTAATCCTTCTACTAGGGCATCTAAAAAATGAGAAAATTTTAATTTTTTGATTTAAGCACCAATTTTTTAATAAGAAGGGCATTAGTCTTTGAACCAAAGCAACAAATACCTCGCTTCAAAGAGGGGAAAAATGTAGACACTGAAAAATGTCCTAAAAGATATCATACACTCAAATTAGGTATACTAACATCATTTCCTCTTGGACCCATCCTCTTTTTGCTTAATTAATTGAATTAGCCTAGCTAATTAATTAATTGCATCATTCTTGTCTATTGACCTAACACATTTAATCGGGTTAATTCACCCCCTTTTCACACTAACATTTCATCTTATTAAATTAAATAAATCAAACTATTTAATTTAATTCCCTAGGACATATTATTTAATTAAATAACCCTAAGTTATTTAATTAAATGTCATTTCACCTTTCCCCTTTCATTAAATCATTTAATTTAATGAAAATCACTTTATTCCTTTAAAACCCCTAATTGTATGTTTAACCTTGTTTAGTTAACAATTAATCTAATTTTCCTCCAAAAGGGGAATATTCCCATGGAATGTTCCTTACCCCTTTTTGCACAATTAAAAATTTATTTTAAATTTCAAATTATCCTTTTTCCTCACCCATGAGAATATTCCAAAAAGAATATTCTCTCTCCTCCAATCATTTAAGAAAGGGATATTCTCACTTGTCTTCTTGAGAAAGCTAAACTTGTGACCTCTTGAACAAGTTACCTTGTGACCTGTGTGTGCAGGTTAAAAGTGTTCATTTCTCATTTTCTCTCCTATAAATATGTCACTATTTGAAGACAAATGGATCCATCGAATTTCAATTGAAAACTTATGTTGTTGAAATCACTTGTGTTCAAACTCATACTTTACTCATATCTAGAATAGTTTTAGTTCATTTAGTTGGATATTAGCTTTAAGCTTCCATTAATGGCTTCATTGCATCCATCTTAGCTTGTTTATAAATTAGGGTTTGAATATTTTAGCTTAGAATTAGCTTAGATTAGCTTAGATTTTACATATTTAGACCATTTTTGGTATCAAATCATGTTAATTTAGCTTGCATCATGTTCAATTTTGCATAAATTATGTTTTCATCCACATATGACATTAGTTTCATCAAGTCTCTTCAATAGAATCGATTGAAACAAGCTCAATACAAATGGGATTGGGAAAGGGTCATTGTTCCACATCAACAGGACACCAATCCCCCAATAGAATAATTTTTAATGCATTAAAGTAGGGGTTTCTAAAATCTTTCATAGTTTAACTTGTTTATTTTATTGGCTTCTGTTTTAATTTTCATTAGATGATTTTATTGGGACTGAGATTTATTGGCTAAATTGCACATCCTATCCTCATGGATCAAGAGTGGTTAACCCATATTATATCCTGGGTCACACCAACATATAAGGGAGGAGAACCATGCAAGATACTTAGAACATATAGGATAGAGGTAGATCTCGATATCACTTGTCATTTGAAGAAGAGATAGGTGCATCAACAAATAAATGAGTGATGGTACCAGAATCATGAAGTTGTTGTATTTTATCCTTCAAGGCCTTACATCCACTAATGGAATGTCCAAGCACTTGATGGTATGCACAAAAAGAATGTTTTACTTTATCTTTCTTATGAAATTTCTTATGTGTAGGAGAAGGAAGAGTAATCAAGCGGGCCACTCCTACTTAGATAAAGAATGGGGAGCAGGAAGCAAACCTTTCTCTCATTGATAAGAGTTTGACTGCTCACAAGAAGAAGACATGAACATAGTAGACAATGGAGGACGAAGTTGAGTAGAAACCATGTTGACATTCAAGCATGGTTTCCATTTAGACTATTCACTCGAGCTACCAAGCCCCATGTTACACTTACGAGGTACATAATCTATAGGGACCTAAATTCCTTGCTCATTACACCCACAACCTTTATGCCCATAGCCATATTTAGAAATAGGTTTAAAGCCAGGGCCATAACGTGCTTTCAAATTTTAAGGAGGACAATCTTCATAGAGAGCATTGTTCCAACAATGTGGATCACACTCTTCTATGGGATCACTATCATCCTTATTAACATGACTACTAGTATTAGCCTCTTTAATAGAAGTGTGATTATCTGAACCTCAAAAGGAGGATCAACATTAAGAACATTTTAATTATTTCTCAAATTATCCTATGATATCAAAGAATAATCATCTTTGATAACGGGTGTGGATTATTTTATCAAAAGGTTTAAGTGGATTTGGTTGACCTTACATTCTCAAATGAAGGATTATGTAAAATCTAGAGAGCCCCAATCATCACCAAGACATGCATTCCTTTGAGAAGAGGTAGAATGAGAAGACTTAAGATTTATTTCTTCAGAAGGATTTTCTTCAGGGACATCTATCTCAAGAGTATCCTTTGTAATAGGTACTATAGGGGTAGACATCAACACATTTAAAGACACTGAAGGGATAAGAGTAGGAACAACTGAAACCTAATTGACAACCACCATTTCACATTTAAGTGAATAGCCTCAGGATCAACCTTGAATGTGACTACTCGATTAACACAAATGAACTTAATAGATTTATGCAAGGTAGATGAGATCACACCCATAACATGAATCCATGGTCTACCAAGAAGGTTATATGGTAATTTTTCTTACATAACATATACAAGGGTGGGTACAGTAACATGTCCTAACCTGAAAGGAAAGACTATCATTCCTAGGGCTTGTCGACTGACATTATCAAACCTACAAATGTCAACAAAAGAAGCATCAAGAGAAGATGAATTAATATTAATTTTAGGCAATAGATCAATGTTGCATACATTGAGTACTAAGCCAACATCAATGATAGTACGTCTAATGCCAATATTATTAATATTAACTATAATCATTAGAGGATCTACTTGTTTTTGCACATCTGGGGGTGGAAGTTCTTGTGGATAAACCATAATATTCAATGAATCCACATGAATATGAGCTATCAACACATTAACATTTGTCAGCCTAGTAGAGGTAGGAAAGAGGATCTTTTGCAAGGCTTCTTGAAGCATACCTTGATAAATCAGAGCAGACTGAAGAAAGTCCCACAATGAGATCTTAGCTAGAGTAACTCAAAGTTGCTCAAAAAGATCATAATCACTGGGTGCTTTAGTTGTAGGTTTAGGAGCTTGAAGAAGTCTTGGTTGTTTATTCATTCTATTCTTATAAGTATGGGCTATCGCTCTATAAGAGGGAGCCATAGAAAGATCAAGATAATTGCTATCAAATAGAACACCATTAATAGAACAAACCCTTTTAGGAGGACTAGCCGAAGTAAAATAAATAACTCGTCTCTTAGGCCTTTGAGGGGAAAAAGAGACAGATTATATTTACAAACTCATCACAACTAGTGCAATAATTATTTGAAGGAATATTCTCAACATCGATCTAGGGAGGATCAAATGTGGAAGGAGATTCACCATTCACTAATGCATCATTCCTAGAAGAGAGTGCATTGGAAAACATAGAAGCTAGAGTAACATTAAGAAAGGTATCAATGATTTCATCTTCTTGCAACAAGATATCCTTCAAAGAAAGAGGAATCTCATGAGAAGGATCAAAGATACAAAGTGACATGGGAAAATCCAAGTCACTATCACATGCATGAAATGGAACATCATTAACATTTTGAATAAATTAGATAATGAATTCATAAAAGAAGATATTAAATTCATTTTGACAATAGTAAGCTAAATATAATAACAATGAATAAATAATTCAGTTGATCCAGAGCAGTCTAGGGGTGATAGAACTAAGAAAAATTGAAAATCTAGATATTTGGATTTTTTTGGTATTTTGTAGGTTCTAATAATTTGCATTTTTGGAGGTCTTCGGAGAAGAATTTGGGGTTGAAACTTGTGTCAATCCCTTAAATTTTATTGATGAAGGCACAATATTCTGGGGATTGAATTAGTCCTCTTGGAGACCTTTCCAATGGTGTAAACGGTTTTGAATTCTGAGCACCGAGTCAAAAGTTATGACCCCACCAAGTTGGGGTAAATAAATTCTTAGTTTTTTGAAAAATATTGTGATTCACATCGGATTCGCCAAAATGTAGAGAAGGGGGATTCACTACTCATGAGTCTCTTTATTCTCAAGATATTCCCAAGGGGTGAACTGCCCTAAACTACCTCAGGGAACAAAGCAAGAGTTTTTGAACCAGAAAGAGTAGGTAACAAAGGTTTCTTGAACAAACTAGCGAGCTTTCAACCAAAGGATGTTAGCACAACAAGTGGATGACAACACAATGTGCTGGTGTCCCAAAGGCACGCTAGCATCTCATACATACCAGAAACCAAGTTTATCACATAAAACAACAAACTGACTACTTGTACTCTAACTGCTAGGAACTATTAGAACACGAGAAAGTAATAGAAAGTAATATAACTGAAATAAAGTGAAGTGAAGAACAAATGATAAAGTTAAAGAGGATGAGAGATAGAAGAAGCTCACAAAAACCCAAATAATGGAGCCTCTAAAAAATGAATTTCTTCAATACCTGCATGCATAAGATTTGGAGAAAATGTTGGGGCTGTATAGGGGTTTTCCTCAGTCAAACCCCCATTTTGTTGTTCCCACCTCCATAGACAACTAAATAGATAGAGAGAAATGAACAAAGGAGCAATAAAAGAAATCCCCACTTGAGGAGGAGAACTCATATCACAAAATATAGATGCAATAGATAGGGGATGTGTGAAATCCCAGGATGCTCGCAAGCATAAGATAAGGGAGATATCAGTTGCAAGGCTTCAGGAAGCCAAAGAGAGAGAGAGAGAAAGATAGTTGCAAGAGCCAAGAGTGTTGCAAGGACCTGAGAGTGTTGTAATAATACGAAAGCTTGGAGCTGCTATAGCAAGCAAGAGTTTGTACAAGAAAGATATCAAGAGAAAGATGGGAGAAAGTCAAAAATAGAATCCAAGAAGTAGAAGAAGGCCAAATGAATTGAAAAGATAACATTTAAAGGGAGAAGAAGGAAAAGAAGCTTCCCGAGCCATTACAAAGCATCTCAGGCCATTATCACTGACAAAACTTGTTGACAAGTGGAAAACATGCTTTGAAGCAGTTGTTTGATCATTGAAACATTGTAGGAAACTAGTGCAACGTGCAAATGTCTGCATGACGTGCTAGTGTCTAGACACATCATGCTACAAAATGACATAAAGGGGAAAAGCACAAGGTTTGATGTGAAGTTGACATGCAAAGGTAGCTACTGAAAAGGGGTCCAAAGCATGATAAGAAGGGAAAAAGGTTGATGCAAGGGCTAAAATGGGCCTACACAAGATGCTAAGGGAGTGGACACCAAAGCGGGTGCAAGAATGTATGTGAAATTTTAAGGGGTGCAATTTTACAACATTAGAGTAATAACTAGATGGTGATAGATGAATTTTTTTTTATTATGATATAGTTTTTACAAAGTCAACCTAGAAGTAGATATGAAATTACTTCGCATTGCATAACTAATAGCTAGGAGCAACTACCAATTGCATTTTCTTTTCATGGCATTCCATAAGACCACATTTCTTTGAGGCATTTTTTCAAACAGTTCACTATCTTTTTAATGCTACCCTATTTTTCATACATGTCTACCAAAGCATTTTATCAAACATTTTATTGCCTTATTGCCATGGCTAAAATCCTAAAATAGGTGCTTTCGAACAAGCTATGGATTCTTGGAAAAAATCTATCGAATCATAATAGTTCAACAATAGCATAGACAATGCAATGAACTATTTGAAAAATTTCCTCAAAGAAATGTGGTCTCATGGTGATGGCTTGTCATGGCATTCCATCACGATGAGACCACATTTGTTTGAGGAATTTTTTCAAACACTTCACTACATTGTCTATGTTACCACATTTTTCATACATGTCTATCAAATAATTTTATCAAATAGTTCACTTCCTTGCTGCTATTGCTAAAATCTTAAAACAAGTGCTTCCAAACAAGCTATGGATGCTTGGAAAAAATATACCAAAGCATAATAGTAAGTAATAGCATAGAAAAGTAATGATTTTTTTGAAAAAATTTCCTCAAATAAATGTGGTCTCATGGTGATGGAACGCCATGACAAGCCATAGTCATGAAACCACTTTTCCTTGAGGCATTTTTTCAAATAGTTCATTGTGTTGTCTATGCTACCAAATTTTTCATACATGTATACCAAATCATTTTATCAAATATTTCACTACCTTGCTGCTATTGCTAAAATCCTAAAACAAGTGCTTCCAAAAAAGTTATGGATTCTTGGAAAAATATATCAAAGAAAATTAGTAAGCAATATTACATTGCATTGCCTTAAAAAAATAGTAACAAGTTTTTGTAGTTTATATTCATATCATTGATTAGATTGCATTTTACATCTTTAAAACTAAAAGAATTTACTTCACATTGCATAACTAATAACTAGGAGCAGTTGCAAATTGCATTTTCTTTTCATGGAATTCCATGAGACCACATTTTTTTGAGGCATTTTTTCAAATATTTCATTTCATTTTCTATGCTACCACATTTTTTCGTACATGTCTACCAAATAATTTTATCAAATAGTTTATATTCATATTACTGATTACATTGCATTTCACATCTTTCAAACTCAAAGCATTACTTCACATTACATATTAGTAAGAAATGTGATGATAGACAAACCAGTGAATTTTTTGAAAAGAATCCTCAAAGAAATGTATCTCATGGTGATGGAATTCCATGATGGTGGTGGAATTCCATGACAAGAAAATTTCTATGGATTGTCATGTCATTGCATCACCATGAGACCAAATTTATTTGAGGTATTTTTCCAAATAGTTCATTTCCTTGTCTATGCTACCACATTTTTCATAAATGTCTACCAAAGAATTTTATCAAATAGTTCACTACCTTGATACTATGCCTAAAAGCTTAAAAATCTATCCAAGAAAATGGATGTTGTTGTCCTAAGGGTTGATGAGGGAGCAAGTGCTACAAAGATTAAAATAAAGGATATAAAAAATTAGTCAGAATATCATGAAAAGGAATAAAAGATTGTTGTTGTCCTAAGGACTAATGAGAGATATTTTTTTCTAAAAGTCAAGTGCAAAATCTTGATGTGAAAATATATACACATGACATTCATGATTACACAAAAATGTGACATTTTTCAACAAACACATGACATTCATAATCATCACAACACAACATACATTCTACCATCTATATAACAAATAATTCTTGTATATCATATTTTTCATGTCCTCATGTACAAATACATCTCATATCATTTTTGAACTATCATAATCATCAATACAACTAATAATTCCATATAATTTTATCGATGACATCATGTAGAAATACATTGATGCATCTTAATATCAAGCTATCATAGATACACAACTAATATGTGCCTCTAATATCCTCGCTCCATAATGTACATCTCAAATCATTGCTACTCTCACAGATGCCTACATTGCAATATTACAAAAACTATTAAAAAACAAAAAAACATTATGTAAAAGTAATTGAACAATGAAAGCAACATGAACTCCAATGCTAGATGCATTGCCATTGAACCTCACATCCTACTCAAAGCTTGTGTTGGGAAACACCTACATATAAATATTAGAAATGTATGGATTATAAACAACACGAAAAATAATGTAAATTGGTTATTCTTTGAAATCAAATGAAAAATTATAAATCAAGAGATTAAAGTATATGAATAAGATACCTCATTACGAATTACATTGAATCTATCCTCAATGTTGAAGAAAAATGTTATAACTTTTGTTTTGAATTGCTTCTTGATTAAAAAGTATTTTCCACCAAAATGACCCACATTTGTTAAGAATTGTTAAGAAACATAATCTTGAATCTACTATTATCTTGAAACAATGATTAAAATTAAACATGAATATTGGAAAATGCAAAAAATGTAATATTTTTAGTAATTTTGAAAAAGGGGTAGTGTGGACATGTCAACATACATAGGTAAATACTAATGAAGGCCTCTGTTTGTTAGCCAAGTCACCCGATTATTCTGAGGTGCTCTCTTCGGGGTACTCTCTTAAGAGCCCTAAAAGCCAAAAATTGTTAAACTTTGATGAAGTTGTTCTAAGAGCTTGTGGCACATAGGAATGATTTGTATAGACCTACAAGTGGATATCAAATCCCTTCAAACCAGCCTCTCTCAGTTTGGGTCAACTCAACACCATTTGTGTGTTCTAGTGTCAAATGCATTTTTGCAAAAAATCTTGGTGGAAAGTAGTGAAAAAAATGGAAAGAAGCATTTTTTGTTTTGTGCATAATGGAGAAAAACCAACTATACTAACACATCAAGTTGGGAAATCCAACAATAAAAAATTCCCCCTTCTGTCACTCAAGTCCCCTTGTGATTTCAAAGTGCACTAATCCGTGTTAGTCTTGAAAGTGCCATAAGAGAAACAAATAAAAAATTGTTAATTTTTTATTATTTTTGAAAAATGGGAAGTGTGGTCATGTCGAGGTAGGTAGGTAAATACTAGGGAAGGTCTCTTTTCATTTCCTATGTCACCTGATCATTCTAGGGTGCTCTTTTTAGGGTAGTCTCTAAAGTGCCTTAAGAGAAAAAATAAAAGAGTTATTTTTTTAGTAATTTTGATGAATGGGAAGTGTGGGAACATCGAGGTAGGTAGGTAAATACTATGGAAGGTATGAATTTTTTTCCCAAGTCACCCGATCATTCTAGGGTTCTCTTACTGGGGTAATCTCTTAAGTCCCTTAAATGCAAAAAATGCAAAAGGTGTTAATTTTTTAGTAATTTTGACAAATGGGAAGCATGGGAATGTCAAGGTAGGTATTTAAATACTAGGAAAGGTCTCTTTTTGTTTCCCAAGTCACCTGATTATTCTAGGGTGCTCAATCTGAGGTAGTCTCTTAAGAGCCCTGAAAGCCAAAAATTGTCAAACTTTGATAAAGTCATTTTGAGAGCTCGTGGCACGTAGGGATTCTTTTCCTAGACCTATAGGTGGATATAAAATCCATTCAAACTAACCTCCCTTAGTTTGGGTCAACTAAACACTATTTGTGTGTTCTAGTGTCAAATGCATTCTTGCAAAAATTGTTAGTGGAAAGCAGTGCAAAAAATGGAAAGAAGCGTTTATTTTTGTTTTGTATATAATGGAGAAAAAAAATATATACTAACACATCAAGGTGGGAATTCAAATGTTAATAAATTCCTCCGTTTGTTTCCCAAGTCCCCTTGTGATTCCAAAGTGCACTAATTCGAGGTAGTCTTGAAAGTGGCGTAAGAGAAAAAAATGAAAAATTGTGAAGTTTTCAATATTTTTGACAAATGGGTAGCATGGTCATGTTGAGGTAGGTAGGTAAATACTATGCAATTTCTCTTTCCATTTCCCATGTAACCCGATTATTCTAGGGTGCTCTTTCTGGGGTAGTCTCTAAAGTGCCTTAAGAGAAAAAAGTGCAAAAAAAGTTATTTTTTTAGTAATTTTGATGAATGGGAGGCATGGGAATGTTGAGGTAGGAAGGTAAATACTACACAAAGTCTGAAATTATTTCCCAAGTCACTCGATCATTCTTGGGTGCTCTTTCTAGGGTAGTCTCTAAAGTACCTTGAGAGAAAAAAATGCAAAAAAGGTTAATTTTTTAGTAATTTTGATGAATGTGCAGTGTGGGAATGTTGAGGTAGGTAATTAAATACTATAGAAGGTCTAAATTCATTTCCCAAGTCAGCTGATCATTCTAGGGTGCTCTTTCTAGGGTGGTCACTTAAGTTCCTTAAGAGAAAAAATGCAAAAAATGTCAAATTTTAAGTAATTTTGACGAATGGGTAGAGTGGGCATGTTGAGGTACATAGGTAAATACTAGGGAATATCTCTTTTTTTACCCAAGTCACCCAATTATTCTAAGGTTCTCTTTCCAGGGTGGTCTCTTAAGAGCCCTAAAAGCCAAAAATTGTCAAACTTTGACGAAGTTATTTTGAGAGCTCACGACATGTAAGAATCCTTTGTCTAGACCTAAAGGTGGATATCAAATCCCTTCAAACCAACATCCCCTGGTTTGGATCAAATCAACACCATTTGTGTGTTCTAGTGTCAAATGCATTCTTACAAAAATTGCCAGTGCAAAGCAGTGCAAAAAATGGAAAGAAGCATTTTTTTTTGTTTTGTGCATGTATCACTTATTTTTGTAGGCAGGTACTTCTCTTGCACTTCTAGGGTTTTGCACCTAAAAACAGAAAGGTAACCCACAAAAAATTGGTGATACACTCAAGAATAATGCTAATATGATTGAAGTATATCTAAATGAAATGATCTAAATGCAAAGAATGGATAAAAGAGATTGATTATTAATGATAAACTAATGAAATGCAAGGTGTTTGAAAACACGGTGTTGTATGCAAAAACACCTAGAAAGATGAATGGAAATGCAAATAGAATAGAATAGGGAAATAAAATAGAAAGCATGAACCTGGAAATGTGTTGAAGACTAGATTAAAGACTGAAAGTGTTGCTGATCGTGAAAATTTGGCCTATTGGGACACTTACACCATTCTGTGTGGCCTAGTCCCAAATTTGGAAAATTGCACCGGAGCCCGTTTCGGCCAAATGGAAATCCAAAAATACAAACACTTCTAAAAAACATGTGTAGTGGGACTAATTCATCACTATTGGTGACTTAGTCCACTTCTGAATTTATGAAAATTCGAAAGTGGAAACAAAATCCCTAAGCTGCACTTTGGTCCTTGAGTGGTATCGAGTTCTGAAACTCTAATTTTCAGGCTTGAAAGTGACATTTAGTGGATATTTTGGCTTTACAAACAAGGAGAGGTCTTCAGAAACTTTTCAAACTATTCTTCAATGATCTTCAAACCTCCAAAGTACCTAAATCTATGAACACACAATGAAAGAGAAAGAAATGTTGGATGTTAAGGCATGGGGGTTTGCCTTGGTCAAACCCCTTTTTAGGTAATTAAACCAAAATGAAGAAACAATGTAATGAAGCATGAAACAATGGAGTTAGAGACTTTCCATGATGATAGATCTTGATTTTCTACAACAATAGATGAAGAATCTTCCCTTGAATGTTTGAAAAATGCTATCTTGATGAATTAGAATGCTAAAACCCTAGCTTGCTTGACATAAGAACATGTGATGAATGATGGATGAATAATGAATTGATTATGAATTAGGGTTTAGAAGCTTGTATTTATAGGAAATTCACCTAGTTTTCCCATTAATTTGATCCCTAAGGCTAACATGAAGGAAAAATAAACTTAAATTCCAATTTTTCTCGCTTGAACCTCAAAAATTTCCCAAATGGGACTAAGTCACCAAGCTGGGCGACTTGGTCCCAAAAGGGTTCTTTTGCCAGTTGGATTGTCTAGGAATGGAGAAATCAGGTTTGTAGGTTGTTCTAGTTGGTTCTTTGATCAAATTAAGCCTTTCGATGCACAATATGGGGCCATATGGGCCTATTAATAATGATGTAAAGGGTAATTAGGGCTAGGGACACAAATTTCAATGTGAAAGTATGATTAAATGCACTTTACAACACTAAAATGATGTCCATATAGCCTAGAAAGGTACAACATTTAATGTCAATGTGTAAGACACGTTACAACACTAGATTGAAATCAAGTTTAGTTTATAATCCTTCTAGATTAATGTGAGAATTCCATTAAATAGATTTTACAATATTGAATTAGAGGAAAATTAGGTCCATTAAGTCTAGAGAGGCGTGAAAGTCTTTTACAACACTTTACAACACCTTTACAAGACATTGTTAAATGCATTTTATTTAGTTTGCAAGGGTCCAAGACCTAGTTTGGATGTGTAAAGCACCTCACAACACTAAATCAAGGCCTCATTAAGTTGAATTTATCATCAATTATTCCCATATCAAGTGTGACAATGTCAAGGTATACACTTTTTGGTGACACATTAAGTCCCCACTTTAGTGAGAGGATGAACTTGCTTCAAACTCACACTAAAGTAGACATTCAAGAAGAGTCCCATCATACCAATGTGGATGAAAAAGAATGAAAAAGATCAAGGCATCGGTAAAGCCCCCAAGATCGAAGACCCTAAGTCAAGCCAAAATAAGCACACAAGGACATGCAGAAGGTGAATGATTTGCAACAAGACAAGATACATGATCATACAATGGAAAGAACTAGAAATAAGAGAAAAGCGAAAGTAAAAAAGGTGGATCAAGCTTTGACCATTTGTCCAACACATTGTGGATCAGATCTAAGCTATTTTTCAAAAAATTCATACTCACTCTAAGGCAATGGAAATCTTGGTTGTCCGTCGGGTGAGAAGTCCTGAAAGGTGAGAAACATACATTCATGGCTAGTATGCACTCACACACACACGGGTGGCTATGGGGAAAGTCATGCCTTGGAATGGGATTCCCACTCAACCATATCAAAGTTATACTTCCTGATAACTTTAATAAGGCAGCACACAAAAAAATGATCTTCGAGCTCTATGAGGTAAGAAAAACTTCATATGCTTGACACTCATAGACATTGTAAATGCAAAATGGTGTAAGGAATGTTCAAAGGGATTTTGCTTAGTTTGTACAAGGTCTCATCTTAGGGAACATTGTGCCTAATGTTTCCAAGAGAGGAAAAGTGCAGATGGTCTCATCTTGTTTCCAAGAGAGGACAATTGCAATGTCTCATCCAAGGTAACATTGTATCTAATGCTTCCAAGAGAGGAAATTGCAAGAATCGCAGAAAATCACACAATGAAATGTGAGTGTCGTTGTATGCCCCCACTTTAAAGTGGTTGCTAACACCATTACTATAAGCAATTGCTTTAAAGTAGAAGAGGAAGAAGAAGACATGAGAGCTTACTTGAAAAGCCCTATGCCAAGTCATATGTGTCCTATAAGCTATGTCATGAAGATGTAGTATGTCACATGTGAGCCAACTTAAGGCATGTCGTCCACATCACAAGATTTCTCTTATATGTTCATGAAAGGTTAATGGATAGCCAAAAGAGGCAACACCAAGTGACATACGAGGACAAGGCTACCTAACTGCTTGCCCCCACTTAGTGCAGGACAAGAGTGAGCTGAAATGATTTATGAAATGCATGCTAGAGTGCAAATAAATATCAATTAGAGGAATTAGGTGCCCCCACATAAGGGATAACACCAAACTCCTTAAGATGTTGGATTCTACTACTCAAAGCCTTACATTCATTAGTGGAATGAACATGAACTTTATGATATGCACAAAATGAATTCTTTTAATAAAATTTATTTTTAGTTCTTAGAGGAAGGGATATCAAGTGATCTTGGAGGATTCTCATCAAGATACCCTCTTGGTCGATGGTAGAAGGTGGTCCTATAGTTTGTGACAAAGAAACTTCTTGCATAGATGTACAAGATGTCATACCTACGCAAGAGTCTTTAGATTGTGAGATTTTGGGCTCTCCTTTATGGGAGGGTGTAAAATATAATGAATTCAAATCATTAGTGTGATGCAAGATTAAATTGACATTAAGCGAAGGTTTCTTTGTGTGTTTCATTTCTAGAAAAGGAGAACAATCAAGACCACTAGTGTTTATCAGTTTAGGATGCGGTACTATTAAAGTCATCTTAGAAGGGTGTTTTGTGATAGTGTTGATGTTGAGGGAAGGCTTGATTATTTCTACCAAAGGACAATAACCAAGACCATGAGATGTTTCTTGTGTGTTAGGCTCGATAGGGACACATATACCTTGTTCCCTAGCACCACATCCTTTTCCACTATATCCAAGTTGTTTCATAAGCTCATAACCTTTTCCGTAAATATTTTTCATTGCTTTTGGATTGGGTGGTTTCTTGTGGTTAAGTTTGTCAAAGTGTGTTGTGTAATTTGCTTCCTTCTCTAAAGTTGTTGAGGTGGATACTTTAGAAGGGTCTTCTAAGTTGTGTTGACATTACTACTTTTTCATGTCCCTTGTAAGAGTCTTTGTGTATGATCTTGTATTCCCCCATGAATGTTGGTGTGAAATCTAAGGAACCCCAATCATCATCTAATAGCTTTGTGACTTGTTCAATTTGTTTTTCATTGTTATTTTGTTGCACTAGTTCCACTTGTGTAGTTGATGTTGATGTGTTCAAGGGATTTTCTTTGTTTTTCTCAAGCTGTAAGATGTATTTCATTTTATGATGGAGATTAGAAGGCACCCCATTTATTGCATGAATCCATGGTCAGCCTAAAATAAGATTACATGAAAGTTCATGAGGCATAAAATGAATTTGTGTGTCCAATGTGGCCTTCCCAACTATAATAGGTAAAGTAATCACCCCAAGTGGTTTATTTTCAACATTGTCAAATCCCTTAAAGGATAAAGAGTCAGGTTGAATGTGTGATTTATCAATGTGAAGCCTATCCAAAAGTTTTATGCTACACACATTAAGGGTTGAGCCATTTTCAACAAGGGTTCGCTTGGTCCTTATCCTATTGTATTGAGCTATGATCACAAAAGCATCATTTTGTTTTTGCACTTCCAAAGGGGCGAGTTCAATTTGGTGGAAAACAATGTTAGCATTTATTTATTGAATCGTGGCTGCTATGTCATTCAATTGCACATTAGAAGGGACAAGAACTTGTTGCAAGGCTATTTGAAGCAGAGTGTGATAGTTAGGTGATTTCTGAATTAAATCCCATAGGGATATCTTTGCAGGAGTATTCTTAAGTTGTTCAACAAGATCATACTCCCTAAGGTGTGAATTTAATTTAGTATTATGAGGCAATATGGGATTAGGTAAAGGTAAGGGTGTTGGGGTAGGTTGCGGTGGTCACGGATTGTTTCTAGTGGGATATGTATGACCAACTATATTATGACTCTGTTGTTGCAAAACATTATTTGTAGGTGGGTAAAGCAGAAGTTCGGGTTTGTTTTGAGTTTGTTGCTTGTGTGAAGGGGGGTAAAGGATAAGTTGAGGTTGAATAATATTAAAATACCTTGTCGAATGAGAGTCTAACATGGGCTCTTCATCTTCTTCCAAGGGCATAATATTATTATTGTCAATGTTATCCTTGTCTTGTAGCATGATATCCTCCCTAGGAGGAGAGTTTTTAGGAGAACTACAAACCAAATTTTCTTGACAATCAAAGGTTAGTTCTTCTAAAATGAATTCATTGAAAGTAGGGGAAAGATCAATGGTTGAATTATCTTGCTTAATAAGGGTTTCTCTAGGAGAAGGGGGACAACTAAGATACTCATGACCTTCATCGATTGTGTTGTCTAATATCAAAGTATCTTCATCACACCTAGGAGAGATACTAGGAGAAGAAAAAAGGTGATTGTCATGATTACCTATGGTTGTGTTGTCGTGTTCATCAATGTCTTGTCCAGTAAGAGAGGTAAGAGGAGAGAAACAACTAGGATTCTCAAAATGATCATTGATTGGTTCTTCTACCAAAATATCTTCATCACCACTAGGAGAGATATTAGGAGAAGAATAAATATGATCATTAGGAATGTCCAAGGTTGTATTCTCTTTCACTAAAACACTCTCATAGGGAGGGGATAGGAAATTTTTCTTAGCATGTCTAGATATGTAAGATGCTAAGATTGTTTGAAAAAAATGAAAAGCACTTGTAACCATTTCATGCAATGTTTCAGCAATGTAAACAATGTATATCCAAAGATGAAAAACACTTTTATCCACTGTATGCAAAACTTTAAGAATACAAACAATGTATATCCGAGAATGAAAAGTACTTTTATCAAACTTATGCAAAGTTTTATGAATAGAAACATTATGTATGCAAAAGTGAAAAGTACTTTTATCCATGTCATGCAAAATTTCAGAAATGTGAGCATTTTCAAATCTAATGATTCTTTAGATTGAAATGATTTGAAAAATGACTACCCTAAATTGAGGTTTTTCAGCTAGACGCATAAAACAAATGTTATCGAAACTTTCCAAACTTATAGTATATGATACTAGGAGGCTTAGGAAGCACATAAATGAGGTTTCTAATGCTATAATAGACAGTGAAAATTTTGGATTGGGCCTAAGTCGCGCCCAGAATGGCGGATTAGTCCCAGTTAGGGTTTTTTCAAAATTTTCAAAAAATTTCAATTGGTTTGGATGCTTTTTAGTTTGTATGCCCTGAATACTAAATGAAAATGTAGTTTTCAGATGTTTTTCAATTATTAAAATGCAAAAATGCAAACTATATGCATTTTCACTAATATAAAATTTGAAAACCCTAGAATGCAAATTAAGTAATGCAAAATACAATGCAATGTTAATGCAAGCTAACTCTAGGATGATGCATGTGCTTGAAATCAGAATGAAAATGTTCTAAAGGTGGGTTCACCAAAATTTATCACTTATTTTTGTAGGTAGGTACTCTCTTGCACTTCTAGGGTTTTGCACCTAAAAGGAGAAAGGTATCCCACAAAAACTTGGTGATACACTCAAGACATGCTAATATGATTGAAGTATGTCTAAATGAAATGATATAAATTAAAAGAATGGATAAAAGAGATTGATTATTAATGAAAAACTAATGAAATGCAAGGTGTTTGAAAACACAGTGTTGTATGCAAAAACACCTAGAAAGATGAATGAAAATGCAAATAGAACATAACAGGGAAATAAAATAGAAATCATGCACCTAGAAATGTGTTGAAGATTGGATTGAAAACTGAAAATGTTGCTGATCTTGAAAATTTGGTCTACTGGGACACTTATGCCATTTTGGGCGACCTAGTCCCAAATCTGGAAAATTGCACCGGAGCTTGTTTCGGCCAAATGGGTATCCAAAACTACAAAAACTTCTAAAAAAAAATGTGAAGTGGGACTAAGTCACCACTATTGGTGACTTAATCCACTTCTAAATTTTTGAAAATTCAAAATTGGAAACAAAAGCCCTCAACTTCCACTTTGGTTCTTGACTGGTATCCAATTCTAAAACTCTTATTTTTAGGCTTGAAAGTTAATTTTAGTGGATATTTTGGCTTTGCAAACAAGGAGAGGTCTTCAACAGCTTTACAAACTATTATTCAATGATCTTCAAACCTTCAAAGTACCTAAATCTATGAAGACACAATGAAAGAGAAAGAAATGTTGGATGTTAGGGCATGGGGGTTTGCCTTGGTCAAACCTCTTTTTAGGTAATTAAACCAAAATGAAGAAACAATGTAATGAAGCATGAAACAATGGAGTTATATACTTGCCATGATGATATATCTCGATTTTTTGTAACAATAGATGAAGAATCTGCCCTTGAATGTTTGAAAAATGCTATATTGATGACTTAGAATGCTAAAACCCTAGATTGCTTGACTTAAGAACATGATGACTAATGGATGAATAATGAATTTATTATGAATTATGGTTTACAAGCTTGTATTTATAGGCAATTCACCTAATTTTCTTGTCAATTTGATCCCTAAGGTCGACATGAAGGAAAAATAAACTTAAATTCCAATTTTTCCCACTTGAACCTCAAAAATAGTCTAAATGGGACTAAGTCATCAAGTTGGGTGACTTAGTCCCACCTGGATGGGACTAAGTTTCCCAGATGGGTGACTTGGTCCTATAGGGGCTCTTTTGTCAGCTGGATTGTCTAGGAATGAAGAAATCACATTTCTAGGTTGTTCTAGTCAGTTCTTTGATCAAATTAATCCTTGGGATGCACAATATGGGGCCATAGGGGCCTATTAATAATGATGTAAAGGGTAATTAGGGCTAGGGACACAAATTTCAATGTGAAAGTGTGATTAAATGCACTTTACAATACTAAAATGAGGTCCACATAGCCTAGAAAGGCACAACATCCAATGTGAATGTGTAAGACATTACAATACTAGATTAAAATCAAGTTTAGTTTACAAGCCTTCTAGATTAATGTGAAAATGCCGTTAAATGCATTTTACAATATTGAATTAGGGGGAAAATAGGTCTATTAACTATAGAGAGGTGTAAAATTCTTTTACAACACTTTACAACACCTTTACAAGACATTATTAAATGCATTTTACTTAGTTTGCAAGGGTCCAAGACCTAGCGTGGATGTGTAAAACACCTCACAACACTAAATCAAGGCCTCATTAAGTCTAATTTATCATCAATTATTCCCATATCAAGTGTGAAAATGTCAAGGTATATACTTTTTGGCGACACAGTAAATAATGGAGTGAAACCAACTATACTAACACATCAAGGTGGGAAGTCCAATGCTAAAAAATGCCTCCTTTTATCACCCAATTCCCGCATGAATCTAGAATGCACTAATGGGCATGTGCAGGATCATCATGGAAAAAATAGGCCCTTAAATGGCAAAAAAATTAGAAAAATCAGAGTTAGGAAACTTGATGTAAAAATTTGAATAATTTATCTATATTATTTCAAAAATGTGTAAGAATAGAATTTGTAGAAAATTTAATGTAGTTTCTAAACTACTAGGTTTATTTTAAAAAACAAAATCTATTTGGTGAAAATTTGAAATTTCAATGCAAGTACTTAAATTTTAGGAAAAAAATAAGAAGTAGGTGTCTGTCTGACCACCCTAACCACAATAAAATGATAATAATTTTTTATAAGATTTTAGATATAGGTATAGGACTCATGTCCCGATGTGATGCATATTTTTTTGTAATTTTTTTCCAAGTAAATAATTAATTATGATTTTTTTATTACAACTTTTAAAAAATATAAAAACTTATATGTCTAACCACCTTAACTTGGTCAAAACTTCATGAAATTCAATTTCTATTTTTTTAATCCTATAGTATGAGAAGCATAGAATGTGACGCATTTTTTCGATTCAAAAAATGTGATATCGTTTGAAAGTTATAAATGTTTTTCAATCAACCTATCAATTAGGACTTTAGTCGTAATTCAAATAGAAAATAAATAATAATTATTTATTAAATTAAAATTAAAGCATAATTTATATTGGTGGAAAGCTAAGAATCTCCTTTAAAAACCCATTTCGTTTCATCAATTTTGGGTAAAAAAAAGTTGTCAGCCACATACCCTATATATACCCATCATATTGCCACTTTTTGGCCCATCATGATCCTGCACATACCCTAATCTGGGGTAGGAAGTGTAGACACATCGAGGTAGGAAGGTAAATACTAGGGATCTATATCTTGAATAGATAAGACTTATTTCAATCTATATTTGTTGAGATGGAAATCAACCAAAATTTACCCTAAGGACAAAGAAAAGAGAAAATAATGAGAATTTGTAGTAAAGATGCACCTTCTCTTCAAAAGAACAAGTTGGATCTACATTTTTGGCCATTGCCCGCCTAAGATTTGTTTCAATATTAGTAATTTATAATCCATGGAGATCATGTATATCTTGAACAGATAAGACTTCTTTCCATCTATATCTGTTTAGATGGAAATCAACTAGAATTTACCCATGGGACAAAGAAAAGAGAAACAAAATGAGAATTTTGTAGTATACATGCACCTTCTCTTCAAAAGAACAAGGTGGATCTACTTTTTTGGTCACTGCTTGCCTAAGTTTTTTTTCAATATTAGCAATTTATAATCAATGGAGATCATGTATATCTTGAACAGATAAGAATTCTTTCAATGTATATCTGTTGAGATAGAAATCAACCAGAATTTACCCCAAGGATAAAGCAAAGAAAAAAAAAAAGAGAATTATAGTGTAGTAAAGATGCACAATCACAAAAACATTGTAATATCAAAATCAAATGTATGGTGCAACATAATTTAACAAATATGCACCTTCAAAATATATTGATCTACATGATCTACCATGGATGTTTTGATCTGAATCACTTCAAAATATACCTTTTTTCTCCAAAAAACCTACATGTTTACATATTAGTTAATTTCAATGAAAAATTTTAATGTAATTTTAATCCAACCCATACAAATAACATGAATCAAAATAAGATAAACAATATCATACTTGTCCTATACAAAAAATGATCCAGTACTCAAGTGTGTCTCAAGGGTCATCTCTTACCTTCAGAGTATCGAGTAATGCTTCATGATCAACACTACTAATTGTCCATAGTTCCTTTGTTCTTGGTCTATCATGATGTCTCAATAACTTAAAATTTGTTGCTATAACAAGGTGAAAATACTTGAAAATAGTTTTGTGTTTCTCATAGTCTTCAAATGCAGGTATGTCAATCTTTCTAATCATATACATTTGCAACCAAGTTCTAGAAACAACTAAACCTGTAGGATACATGAATCCATCATCATTTTTCATCAGTTGTGTTAGCTTCTTATTTCCCTGTACACATTGTGCCAACCAATAGTATGATCCCTCTTCATTCCCCTATAGTGCAACAACTGCATACACATGTCCTAGCTATACAAGATCTGAAAGATGGTTGTAGTCAAGTGAACTTTCCATTTCATCTTCTAAAGAGGATTGTGCTACAAATAAAGGGGTTAGGATCGTGGAATCCATGTATCTACCCACTCACTTGAATTGCATTGATCCCAATCACACTAAATGTAACTTTGACAAAAATAATACAAATTTTGTGTCCATGAGCTTTGAAATGAATGCATCTTTGAAGATTATCTAATTGTTTGACATTCTAGTTTGTCTCCCAATGCTAAACCAACCAAAATAACCTGCACACTTGTGAATCAAGTGTCCCTCCTCATGATAATTCATAAGTACACCAATCAATAATAGAATGTATATCATTGAATGTTGCACCACAATTGATCTTCATTTTTTCCTTAACCAGAGCTCTCTTCACACATGGAACTACCCCATCATGATCTCCTTTTCCATGCCCATCTTCAAAAAAAATCCAAATATGTGGTATACCCCTCTCTACATGCGTCCTTCTCGACCAATAAAATATATGAGCATTCTCTAATTTCCCTATGAAATTATCTAACCAAATGAGATGTCAACCCATTGCAATACCTTTTTTCTGAAAGAACTAAAAAAAGTTTTCAAAAAAATGTTGCACAAACCTAGATGAATGAGATCTATCATCACTCATGTAAAAATGGTACTCTCTGATTATCTTCCTGCCCTCTTCTATACTATGAGGGGAATGTTTATATGCTAGGTGGACAAAAATAACAATTTGAATAAAATTTTAATATTGTGATTGTACCTCATTTTGTGGTTGCAATGTGTAATTTTTAGAAAAATCAACCAAATATATAAAAATTCCAATCAAGAAAGAGTCCTTACACATCCTGAATTGTTGATCCAACCACTGGGATGTGTGGCTATGCCTTGCATACTTGTAGAAAATATTTTTCTTAAAATATAAAACAAAATCACCAATACTTACCTCTCTTGTAACCAAACCGCATCTAGAACCTTCACCTCCACTCTTCAAATTGTATTTGACTGTCTCAATTTTTTTTTCTCAACAATCTTGTTAGCAAAATTATGTTCGTTGTGCTCATGAAAACATGTTACAAACTTCAATAAACCACCACATTGAAAACACATTTCATTTAAACAGTCATTTCTATAAAAAATAAACCATCACCTCTAATGCATAAAAATGAATCTAACAAGTACCTAGATGACTTGGAAAGTTGCATTGCATGACACTCTTGCAACATTTCATTAGTATGCATAGTAGAATGAATATAGCACAATAGTTCATGATTCATTGAAAAATCAACGTGGTATTTGCAACACATATTACAAATATTAATAGGTACACAATAAAATGGCTTACAAGACTCAAAACCCCTTTGTGAGATTTGCAAATTTGGATGTGCTTCACAAAATTGTTTGTACAATATTTTTTGGCTACATTCCAAGAAATGTTTAGGATGCGGTGTGCAATCTTGATTACCAATTCTTAACTTTAAAAAATACTTTACATTCGGTGATACTCTAGATTGAGAGTACCAAAATTATTCAATTTCCTTCTTTATGTTATTGATTAGCTTCTTATCAACATGTGGAAGCATCATACTAAAATCCCATGTATCATTTTGAATAGGACTATTGATTCTTCCTCTTCTTGAGCATGCTCTACACAATGTTTTATGATTTATATTTAAATCAATACAAGTTTGTCTCATTAAATGATCCTTTCTCAAATGATGGCTTACTGGTGAGGTTGTGATCACTCTACGAGAAACTCTTTTATATTTTTCCTTACTAGTCTTTCCAATAGAAATTAGAGCATTAAAAATGTTTTTTACAATAATACTATTTTTTTCCAACTTTTTGGTGAAACAATGGTCTCATTTTGTAAGACTTTAGCAATTGCACAAAAAATTTACATTGTTTTATTAATGCCTTATTGGAAAATTATTGATTGAACATATTGGTATCCCACAACTAAACCATTCATGATGACCTTTTCCCATCAAGATTATCTATTATGTTCTCATCTATTTCAAGAAACCATTTATGGGTTCTTGAATGTCGAGCATTTTCATTGAATTCATTACAAATAGATGGATTTAAGAACATTTTCCTCTTCACAAATAACCTCTCTTCTTGCATAATTAGGAGATACATTGACATTCATTGTTTCATTTTCACCTATTTCATGTTCAACATTAATATTTCAACTAAGTGTTGAACATTTTGAATTTCATTTTCATGCTCAACATTTTCAATTTCATTTTCATGTTCAACATTTTCAATTTATTCTTCAATATTTTCAATCGAGTGTTTAACATTTTGAATTTCATTTTAATGCTCAATATTTTGAATTTCATTTTCATGTTCAATATTTTCAATATCTTCTTCAATATTTTCAAATTCAATATCATGGTCACTTTGAATTTCACTTAAAGGTAAAGGGAATCCTTCTCCTTCAAGAGAATTTGACATACCTCTTCATTCCAACCTCTTCCTCTCTACTTACCTCAATTTCCTTCACTTGACACTTCCTCTTCCTTTTCACTTTGCAATGACTGCTTCTTCCCATTATCCCAACCCAAACAAGTACCAAATGATTGAAAGAATAATTTTTTTGTGAAAAAGGATTTCTCCAAAAGTGAATTATTGTTTGTAATGCACAAAAATCATGATACAGAGAAGAGAATGTGGGAGCTCTTGGAATAGGAAAAATTGACTTTTATCCATTTTTTCCACTCATAAAATGGATATCCGTTTTGTAAAGAAAAATGGATATCCATTTTGTTTAGAAAATCGGATATCTATTCTGATTAGAGTCATTCACGGGTTTGCACAATGTATGGCAGGTGGTCTACAAAATAGATATCCTTTTTTCTTTCAAAACAAATATCTATTATTTTAAGCATGCTATGTTAATATAAAAAATATAATATATATTTATAATAATATATAATAATAATATATAATATAAATATATTATACAAAATATTAATATAGAATATTATATTAATGTACATAATATAATATAATATAATATTATATATATATATATGTGTGTGTGTGTGTGTGTATTAATTTTAATATATAAAGCAAAAAAATCTAAGTAGGTATGTGTTCTCAATAACATATATCTGTTATGCCAGGAATGAATCAAAATTGATTGTTTCAAAATGTGGGGAAGTAGTGTTGTCCATAATAGATATCCATTTTTAAAACGGATATACATTATATCAATCTTAAAAATTCTATTATATATTAAATATTATATTATATGATATAACATAACCTATATATTATATTATATAAAATATCTTATATGATATATTGTATATATATTACATTTTTTTTTTTTTAATATATATTATTTTTTATATTTATATATATTAATGTATTTTAGTGCATTTATGTATTTAAATATATATTATATATTTTATTATTATTAAAATATCTAGACAGAGAAATGGGGATAGGGAGAGAAATGTAGAGAGAGTTAGGGAGGAAGGGAAAGGGTAGGTGGAGTTAGAGGGAGGGAGAGAACACCCTAAACCCTATACCTTATACCCTCATCCCAAACCTTAACCCTATGCCCTATACTCTCAATCTATACCCTAAACCCTATACCCTATACCCTCAACCCTATGCAAGTAAGCCCTAACCCTCAACCCTAAACCATACACTCTCAAACCTTCACCCTATTCCTTATACCCTCAATCCATAAACCCTACACACACTATACAATCAACCTAATACTTAATCTCTAATCCCTCAACCCTCAATCTTATACCTTAAAACCTAAATCCTAAAAACTCAACCCTCATCCCTATACCCTATACCCTCAATCTTATACCCTCAACAATTCACCATAAAATTTAATACCTAAACCATGAACTTTAAACCATACAACCTCAACCCTCATCCCTATACCATTAACCCTCAACCTTATACCCTAAACCTTGAACATTCTCCCTCAACACTATACTTAAACCATAAACCATTCAACCTTAATCCATCAATCCTCAACCCTATACCATAAACCCTAAATTGTACAACCTCAACCCTTAAAACTAATCACTCAAACCTCAACCCTAAACCTTAAACCCTAAATCATACAACATCAACCCTCATCCATATACCCTATACCCTATACACTTAACTTTAGACACTCAACCTTGAACATTATCATTCAATTGTAAACCCTTAACCCTCAACCCTATACCCTATACCATCAACCCAATACTTAAGCCCTCATCCCTAAACCCTCAACCCTATATCTTAAACCCTAAACCCTACAACCTCAACCCTCATTCATATACCCTAAACCCTCAAACTTATACCCAAAACCTTGAACATTGTCCCTTAACACTATACATAAACCTTAAACCATACATTCTCAACCCTTTTCCCTATGCCTTATACCCTCAATCCCTCAACCCTATACCATATATCTCCCCATCACTCCCTATTTCCTTCATTCCCTCTCTCTCCCTCCCACCCTACCAATCCATATACCTTAATACCTAAACCATCAACCCTATACTTAATCCCTAATCC
>VDFB02000010.1:1249245-1334742 GCA_007258455.2 Sequoia sempervirens | reverse complement strand
TCTCTATTCATCCTACACTACCACACCCTATCTCCCTCCTTCCTTCTCTCTCTCTCTCCCACCCTACCAATCCATATACCTTAGACCCTAAACCATCAACCCTAAACTTAAGCCTTAATCCCTCAACACTCAACCATATAGCTTAATCCATAAACCTTAAACCTTCAACCCTCATCCATATACCCTATACCCTCAACCTTATATCCTAAACCTTGAAAATTATACCATAAACCTTATATTTAATCCCTAATCTCTCAACCCTCAACCTTATACCTTAAATCCCAAACCCTACACCCTCAACCCTTATCCCTATACCAAATACCCTCAACCTTATACCCTAAACCTTAAAAATTTCCCCTCAACTCTCAACCCTATGCTTAAACCATAACCCTACACTCTAAACCTTTAACCTTATGCCTTATACTAAAAACACATATTGTAAACCCTATACCCAATATCATAAACCCTAGTACCTTTACCCTAAACACAATATTATACAGTCAAACCTAAACATTAGCCCTCAAATATAAACCCTAAACCCTCATCCCTATACCCTATACCCTCAACCCTATACATTAACCCTACACCCTCAAACCTCAACTTTATATATTAAACACTAAATCCTATAAACACTCATCCCTATATCCTATACCGTTGATCTTATACACTAAACCATGAACATTGTCCATCAACATTATACTTAAACCCTGAGCCATACATTCTCAACCCTTCACCCTATGCCTTATACCTTCAATCCATATACCCTAGGTACACTTAACCTTATACCATAATCCCTAAACACTATCCCTTAACCCTCAACCCTATACCTCAAACCCTAAACCCAACACCCTCAACCCTTATGTATATACACTATATCCTACCAATCCCTATCTCCTCTCTCTCTTTCTCCCTCACACCCTACCAATAGCTATGTCATTCTCTCTCACTCACAACATACCAATCCATATCTCCTTCCCCCTCTCCCTTCCACCTTACCAATCCCTATCTCCTTCTCTCTCTCCCACCCTAACAATCCATATCTCATCTCTCTCTTTTCCTCCCACCATACCAATCTCTAACTCCTTGTTTCTTTCTATTCCTCCCAACCTACCACTCCCTCTCTCCCTCCTTTCATCTATCCCTCCCACCCTAACAATCCATATAGCTTAATATCTAAACCCTCAACACTATACTTAATCCCTAATCCCTCAACCCTCAACACTCAACCATATACCTTAATCCCTAAAACCTACACCCTCGATCCTCATCCATATATCCTATACCATCAACCTTATACCCTAAACCTTGAACATTGTGTCACACAGATGATTTCCGTTGCACCAAAGATCACCCTATTTATGTACGATACAACTGACATATTTAATGAATATATGGGAGGTGGTTAAGCCATTTCATGAACCCAAGTGATGTACTACACAACACAAGGAGACAAATGGTGAAAACCTAGCAATAATACCCTGAGTGCAAGCAAGTGGTTCGAACATATTACCTAGGCTCTGATAACAATTTTTGCATAGATGATTGTCGTTGCACCAAAAGATTGACCTATTAATGCCCAATGCAACCACCAGAGTTAATGAATCCATAAGAGGCGACTAAGACATGTCACAAACCTAAGCATTGTGTTGCACAACATAAGGAGACCAAGGGTGCACACCTTGCAACACATTGCACCATAAACCCTATACTTAAGCTCTAATCCCTCAACCCTCAACACTATACCTTAAACCCAAACCCTACACACTCAACCCTTATCCCTATACTAAATACCATCAACCTTGTACCCTAAACCTTAAAAATTGTCCCTCAACCCTCAACGCTCAACCCTTAAACCTCAACCCTATACTTAAACCCTAATCCCTACACTCTATACCCTTAACCTTATTACTTATACCAAAGCCTCATATCGTAAACCCTATACCCAATATCATAAACTCTAGTACCTATACCCTAAACAAAATCTTATACAATCAATGCTAAACATTAGCCCTCAACTATAAACCCTAAACCCTAAACCCTATACTCTATACCCTCAACCCTCAACCTTATACCTTAAACGCTAAATCCTACACTGTCAACCCTCATCCCTATATCATATACCCTCAAACTTATGCACTAAACCCTAAACATTATCTCTTAACACTATACTTAAAATCTAAACCATATATTCTCAAGCCTTCACACTATTCCTTATACCATCAATACCTATATCCTAGATACACATAACATTTTATTCTCATCCCTAAACACTATCCATCCACTCTCAACCCTATACCTTAAACCCTAAACCCTACACCCTCAACCCCCATCCCTATACCCTATACCCTACCAATCCCTATCTCATCTCTCTCTCTCCCTCCCTCCCACCCTACCAATCCCTATCTCCTCTCTCTCTCCCTCCCTCCATACAAATCCCTATCTCCTCTCTCTCCCACCCTACCAATATCCATCTCTCTCCCAACCTACCAATATCTATCATATTCTATCTCTCTATTCCTCCCACCCTACCAATCCCTATCTCCATCCTTCCCTCTCTCTCCCTCCCACCCTACCAATCCATATACCTTAATCCCTAAGCCCTCAACCATATACTTAAGCCCTAATCCCTCAACCCTCAACACTCAATGACATACCTTAATCCCTAAACCCTTTACCCTCAACCCTCATCCATGTACCCTATACTATAAACCTTATTGCCTAAACCTTGAACATTGAACCATAAACCTTATACTTAAGCCATAATCTCTCAACCCTCAACCCTATACCTTAAACTTGAAACCCTACACCCTCAACCCTCAACTCTCAACCCTCGACCCTCAAACCTATACTTAAACCCTAAACCATACACCCTAAAACTTTAACCTTGTGCCTTATACCAAAAAACCATATCGTAAACCCTATACCCAATATCATAAACCCTAGTACCTTTACCCTAAACACATAATATTATACACTCAACCCTAAAAATTAACCCTCAATTATAAACCCTAATCCATATTCCCTATACCCTCAACCCTATACATTAACCCTACACCCTTAAACCTCAACATTATACCTTAAACTCTAAATCCTACACCATCAACCCTCATTGATATATCCTATACCCTCGACCTTATACACTAAACCCTGAACATTGTCCCTTAAAACTATATTAAAATCAACCCATACATTCTCAACACTTCACCCTATTCCTTGTACCCTCAATCCTTATACCCTGGATAAACTTAACCATATACCCTCATCCCTGAATACTATCACTCAACCCTCAACCCTATACCTTAAACCCTAAACCATACAACCTCAACCCTCTCCCCATACCCTATACCATAAAATTCCATATCTCCTCTCTCTGTCCCTCCCACCCTATCAATTCATATCTCCCTCTATCTCTCCCTCCCACCCTACCAATACCTATATCCTTTTGTTTATCTGTCCCACCCTACCAATTTATATCTTCTTATCTCTCTCCCTACTATCCTACCAATCCCTATCTCCTCTCTATCTTTTGCACCCTACCAATCCCTAGCTCCTTTTCTCTCTCCCTCCCACCCTACCAATCTATATCTCCTTTTTTTCTCTATTCCTCACAACCTACCACTCTCTATCTCCCTCCTTCCCTTTCTCTCCCTCCCTCCCACTCTACAAATCCATATACCTTAATATATAAACCCTCAACATTCAACCATATACCTTAATCCCTAAATCCTACACCCTCAAACCTCATCCAAATACCCTATACCCTCAACCTTATAGCCTAAACCTTGAACATTGTGTTGCACAAATGATTACCATTACACCAAATGATCAACCTATTAATATATGATACAACTGACAAAGTTAATGAATAAATGGGAGGTAGTTAAGCCATGCCATGAACCCAAGTGATGTGTTGCACAACAAAAGGAGACCAATGACAAAAACCTTTCAATAATCCCCCCATTGTAGGAAAGTGGTTTGAACTCATTACCTAGGCTCTAATACCAATTGTTACATAGACAACTGACGTTGGTCTAAAAGATTGACCTATTACTTCCTGATACAACCACTAGAGTTAATGAATCTATGGGAGGTAGATAAGACATGCCACAAACCTAAGCATTGTGTTACACAACATAAGGAGACCAAGGGTGCACACCTTCCAACACATTGTACCATAAACCATATACTTAAGCCCTAATCCCTCAACCCTCAACCCTATACATTAAACCCCAAACCCTACACCATCAAACCTTATCCCTATACCAAATACCCTCAACCTTATACCCTATACTTAAACCCTAATCTCTACACTCTAAACCCTTAACCTTATGCCTTATACCAAAACCTCATATTGAAAACCCTATACCCAATATCATAAACCCTAGTAACCATACCCTATACACATAATCTTATACACTCAACCCTAAACATTAGCCCTCAACTATAAACCCTAAACCTTGAACCCTATACCCTATACCCTCAACCCTCAACCTTATACCTTAAACACTAAATCCTACACCATCAACCCTCATCCCTATATCATATACCCTCGAGTTTATACACTAAACCCTGAACATTCTCCCTCAACACTATACTTAAAACCTAATCATATATTCTCAAGCCTTCACCCTATTCCTTATACCCTCAATACATATACCTTGAATATAGGTAACCTTATATCCTCATCCCTAAAAACTAACCCTCAACCCTCAACCCTAAACCTTAAACTTTAAACCCTACACCCTCAACCCCCATCCCTATACCCTATACCCTACCAATCCCTATCTCCCTTCTCTCTCTCTCCCACCCTACCAATCTGTATCTCTTTCTCTCTCCCTCCCACCCTACCAATCCCTATCTTCTATCTCTCCCTCCCACCATACAAATCTCTATCTCCTTCTCTCTCTCCCACCCTACCAATACCTCTCTCACTCTACCAATCTCTATCTCCTTTCTCTCTATACCTCCCACCTTACCGCTTCCTATCTCCCTCCTTCCCTCTATGTCCCTCCCACCCTACCAATCCATATACCTTAATCCCTAAACCCTACACCCTCAACCCTCATCCATATACCCTATACCCTCAACCTTATAGCATAAACCTTGAACATTGTTCCATAAACTCTATACTTAAGCCCTAATCCCTAAACCCTCAACCCTATCCCTTAAACCCCAAACCATACACCCTCAAACCTTATCCCTATACAAAATAACCTCAACCTTATACCCTAAAACTTCAACATTGTCCCTCAACCCTATTCTTAAACCCTAAACCCTACACCTAAACCCTTAACCTTATGCCTTATACCAAAAACCCATATTGTAAACCCTATACCCAATATCATAAACCATAGTACTTATACCCTAAACACATAATATTATATAATCAACCCTAAACATTAGCCCTGAATTGTAAACCATATACCTTCAACCCTATACTTAAACCCTACACTGTCAACCCTCAACCTTATACTTTAAACACTAAATCCTACATCATTAACCATCATCCCTATATCATATACCCTCTACCTTATTTATTAAACCATAAAAATTATCCCTCAAAACCATACATTCTCAAAGTCCTTCACCCTATGCTTTATACCCTCAATCTCTATACCCTAGATACACTTAACCTTATACCCTCATCCCTTATCAGTATCCCTCAACCATCAACCCCCATCCCTATACCCTATAATGTATTAATAAGAATATAATGTATAATATGTATTAAATACATTAATATATATAAATATAATATATTTATATGTATATATATTAGAAAAAATAATAGTAATATGTCATATATATAATATATCACATAATACATAATATATAATATTTAATCCATTTTCTTACACGAGAGACCCATCTAAATTTTGTAGATCTGGTGGGTTTGTTTAGCCCCACATAACAGATATCCATTATTGATAATTAATATATTAATGTATAAAAATAATATAATATTATACATATTATATATAATATTATATATATTATATATATTATATATAATATTAATATATATTATTATAATATTAATATTTATATATTTATATATTATATATAATTTATTAATATAATTATTATAAATATTAATATTATGTACATTAATATATTAAGATACTCGCATGTTTATTAGCTTTCCAAAAGTTATAAGAAATAAATGCACCTCTAGTATGGTTATTTTCTTTCCATGACTAATTTTTTTTATTGGCAGAACAATAAACACAAGAACTATTACACATCCAATAATAAAAATATATTAATATATCTTAATATCTTAATATTAAGATATATTAATATTTATTAAATATGAATATTATTATAATTATAATATTAATATATTATATGAATAAATTATATTAAATATATTTTAGTGTATTATGCATACTGATATACAATATATATATAAATATTTATATTAATATAAATATTATAACATCTTAAATGTTAATAAATAATAATTTTTATATATTAATATTTCTGCTTTTAATAAATGGATATTTGTTTCTTAGGCATTAATAATAGATATCCATTATGTAGTAGTAAGTAACATATATTCGTTTTTGTATTGGATATCCAATTTTTTTTGTTAAAAATGGATATTCATTCCTATTGGATATCCGATATCAATAGTTATCTATTTTGCTTCAGTATTGCTTTGGTATTTGGCTTGGGGGAAACCAACCTGAAAAGTAAACATACCTAATGTGTTTACAGGGGTTGCAAGAGTTTTTCAAACTTCACCCTTCTTGCTGAAGGCTTTTTTCATCTGATTTTGATGAAACAAAAAGGATTTTTTTAGAAAATTGACAACATTCTACTGCTATAAGATATGCTTTATTTTGAATTTAATAGGGAATTATTATTGATTTTCTACATGCATTATGTGTAAAGTCCCGATTGATAGGTTGATTAAAAAACATCTATAACTTTTAAAAAATTAAACATTTTTTGAATCCAAAAGGTGCATCACACACTATGCTTCACAAATTATAGTTTTTAAAAAAGATTAACATAATTTTTTGACCAAGTTAGGGTGGCTGGACAAAAGGTTTTTAATATTTTTAAAAATTTCTACTACAAAATTCATAACTAAATATTTAATTTCCAAACAATTACAAAAAATATGTGTCAAATCCGGGCATGTGTCCTCTACTTATATTGAAAGATTCTGAAAAAAATATTTATTTCTTCTCCCCATTAGGGTGGCTGGACAAACACTTTCTTTTTATTTTTTTCTTGAAAATTTAGTACTACTGCATTGAAATTTCAAATTTTCACTAAATAGATTTTTTTTTTTTCAAAAAAGGACTAGTAGCTTAGAAGCTAGATTCAATTTGCAACAAATTTTGTTTTTACATATTTTTCAAATTATGTTAATAACTTGATCAAATTTTTATGTCAAGTTGTGTAACTCTATTTTTCTAATTTTTCATTGCCACTTAGGAGCCTAGTTTGGCCCCCCATGATCCTGCACTAACCCAACAACCAAAGGGTAAGTGTTAAAAATAAGGGACCAAAAAGGCATCTTAAGTGGTAACTTTTTTTCTAAAATTAGGAAGGATTGGTTTTGGATGAGAAATTGAAGATAGTTATACTCAAAATTTAAAGATACAACAAAAACAAGAGTCGTGGTGCTCTGAATCTACTTTCTAAACTACTTTATTTTTTGAAAATTGTAGAGATTAAGGGGTTCAAAACAGGGGGACACATAAAATGGTCCTATTTTTTCAAAAAAAAAAAACATAGCGTCTATTGTCACCCCCTAAAACATTAACTTTTTTTAGCATTTTAAATATTACATGAGTGAGAAATTAGATAACACTATGTAGTTTATGCCTAACATTTATGCTAATTTTTTAATGAGTATATAATTTTTACTATTTTTCAAAGTGGACACATCTTGAAAAAATGAAAATTAAGTGTGCTCCCCCCTACAATTTTTAAAAATCGATCATTTTTTTTTTTGAATACGTGTAGAATGGAATATAGTTTTTAAAAATGTAATTTATTTAAAATTTTGATGAATAGTTAAAAAATAAATTAAAATTACCACACATTAGTTTTAGACAAAAAAGTGAATAAATATCAAAAGAAATTTCTACAAAAAACCTTATTATAATCAAAACATGAAAAAAATTACATGCTTAGAAAGCCAAGAGAGAGCTTAACATTATCATGGTTTAATTTTACATTCCATCGAAACACATGAATAATTGATGGGGAGTATGCTTGGGGTAAGTGCACCAAGTTGTGACAAAAATGGCTCTTAAGATGCCACTTTTTTTTTTTTCCTGAAATCAACAAACTCAAATGTTCACAAGAAATTGAAGATAGTTATGCTCAAAATGGGAATATGCAACACAAACAGGGTTTCAAAAAGGGGCCCAACAAAAGTGGTCCTATTTTTATCAAAGAAAAAAACATAGTGTCTGTTGCGACCTCCCTAAATAGTTAACTTTTTTTTTAATTTCAAAAATTTGAATGGTGAGAAATTAGCTAACACCATGCAGTTTATCCCAACTTTTTTGGCTAATTTTTTAATGAATATATAATATTTTACAATTTTTTGAAATGGAAAAATCCTAAAAAGCTTAAAGTTGAGTGTGCCCCCCCTAAATTTTTTGAAATCTAATAAACATTTTTTTCATTACGTGTAGAATGGAGTCTAGTTTATAAAAATGTAATTTACTTTAAAATTTGATGAATGAGTAAAAATCTATACAAAAACTAGCATATGTTGGTTTTTGACAAAAACAGAGGCACTAACAAGAGAAGTTATAGATGAAAAACTTAACATAGTTAAAACATTAATAAAATTATATGGTTATATAGGTAAGAGAGAGCCTCACATTATCATG
The DNA here is from genome assembly GCA_007258455.2 of Sequoia sempervirens. Taxonomy (NCBI): domain Eukaryota; kingdom Viridiplantae; phylum Streptophyta; class Pinopsida; order Cupressales; family Cupressaceae; genus Sequoia; species Sequoia sempervirens. Next base: position 1,325,878 of record VDFB02000010.1, on the reverse strand, counting down.
ATTTTTTTATAAACTTGCCTTAAAATATCCACAAACCTGATGGTTGGCATGGCAAAAAAAGTGTGAAAATTTTGTTGCACTTTCAAAAATCATGTCCTTGGCATGAAATGATCGTCCAAACCTTTTGGTTGGATTCCCAAGGAAAAGTCCAACCCTTTGTTTTGGTATTTCCTAATGCAGCTTGGTGGAACCCTAAAAAAAATTCATGTTCCACTAGTTTGAAATTGCTTTTTCCTTGGTGTTCTCTTGGTCTGTCAGGGGTTAGGGTTTAGGGTTTGATGTGAGAGTTATTTGGCTTTGAATATATTCTCCTTTGTCTAAACCTTTGGTCTTTCGTTCTATCCTTTTGTTGACCTCCTATGGTCGGTTCCCAGTCATGTTAAAAACAATTGACCCATTGAGCCCATGAAGTAACTGGCCCCTCGTGCCTAGGTTTGAGAAATACTTTTTTTTTAAAAGGTTGACTGATCGACCTTGTTTGGCCTTTACATCCTTTCAATCAAATATTTTTAAGTCTTTTGAGGCCTTATCTTACATTTTCATAGGTGGTCCCCTTTCCAAAAACAATCATGAGCACGTGTGGAATTGTTCCACTTAAGTTCTCGTTCACCACTTTTACCCATTGCTCATCACAGATAACTTTGTGAATGTTTGACTTACATTAGCGATGTGCGATGAGTGGTGTTTCCTTTGTATGACACATCATAGATGGGTTATGGATCTTGAGTTTTGCATTAGCGATGTGTGATATGTGTGTTATCTTCACCATCGTTGGATTTCTTTATCACTAATGGCTTGTGGGTTTTGTGTCACAAATTGGTGATGCATGATAACCCTTTATGCTCTTTGCATTTCCTTCCATCGCTCATCGTGGAGTGGTTGTAAACTTTGAGCCCCAAAGTAGTGATGCACGATGCGGTTGTATGTTCCAATATTCTATCATTGATTTGAATTGCTCTTGTGAGTGATGTTTCTTATGCCTTTTATTTTAAAGTAGGTACACATGGCTTGATCTTGTTCCATCACCCTTTATCTCCCATCACTAATGTGATCTAGAATTTGAAGTGTGAATCAACAATACGCGATGGGATATAAACATAATCAGGGGAGGGCCTCAATCCAATGGCTGAGATCTCATCACGTGGATGCTCACATCACTGATAAGACTCCTGGAGGAAGAAATATATCAGTGATTAGTGATTGCTTCCAAACAAGAGGTGATTAAGGAAAATAAGAGGCAACATGGCAGCATCCTGAGGACATCGTTTAAAGAAAAGGAGAAAGTAGCGAGGTGAAAAGAGAGCCACTGATATCATTTTAAAGTGAGATGATCAATGACCAAGGTTTAAACATGAACGATAAGTGTCAATTCATCACGTGAGCTTTCCATCAACCATTAATGGTGTTACACTCCACTTTCTGGCCATAAAGAAGGTAGTTGGCTTGTTTTCCTCATATTTGGAATTGCTCAGGAGTTGAGAAGACAACCAAATTCTAAGGAAACAATGCAGAGAGCTTCAACAAACAATTACAGAGGTGTTAGCATCTAATTTTCACTTGGGTAAGCAAATTGTCATATCCCTTCCTACCAATTGTATTAAATTGTGCTAGTCTGGAAATTAGTAAGGATTTTGAAAGATAAATGTACTTAGGTTTTACTCATTATGAGTTTTCAATTGGGGTAGTAGGGATTAGATAAGGTTTGGGAGGGTTTTGTTATGCGAATTGTTGCCTAAGAATTGAAACCTAGTAGGTCTCTTTGTTAATTAAAAATTATAAACCCTAGCCTTGCCACATTATAAAAATGAGCAAACTAGAACCTAGTGAGTCTAGCATTAGGCTTGAGAGAAAACCCAAGCAAAAAGAGTTAAGAAACCCAAAACTCAGGATGTCACATCTACACCTAAGCAAGAGGTGCCAAAAGCACCCGCAAAGCCCAAAGCTGAGAAGAGGTCTCGTGACAGATTCATGGAAGGTGCAGTTGAGGATGTGAAAGAGGGAGGGTCAAAGATTGGAAAGATTCCCATAGGGTAGGCCGTTGTAACAAGCAGGTTGATTGACCTTGCTAGTGGAATTGGAGAACTAGTTCAGCCACAAAGCGGATGTGAATTATTTCTATATGCCTTTAACAAAAGGCATGCCAGGTGGCCAACCAAACATTTGTGGGGTTTAAATCCTGGAAAGTTAGTTGTACCAAATGTATTTGTGGAAGTTGATATAATGGAGGCATTGGGAAAACATTATGATCCTATGGATAGGAAGATAAAAAGTCAGAATGGTAGTTTAATCCTTGAAGTCACAAGGGATAAAATTGTAGAGGTGTTCAAATCGAACCCCAATTATATAGTTGGCATTAGGCATTAAGAATTGAGTCATGAATACGAGCAAAGAACGTATTATTTTAGGAAAAAATTTCTCGTAAGGCATAGAAAAAGTGGCAAGGGATTTGGTCCCATGGAATTGAAGCCCTTCAAGTGTGAAGAATTTGTTGATTATTTCAAGAACACCTATTATTGTCTCAATCAGGTCTTGGGCCACAATTTTGATGCAAGAATAGTTGCAAACCTACTGGTTATGATAGTTGATATATAGAAGTAGAACCATAACATAGGATTTGATTAGGAAATAGTGAAAGTGGCTAATAATATCTTTGAGGATGTGTTGAAGCATAGAGTGACCAAGTTGGTTAATAGAGTTGATGATGTGTGGGCTGCATACAAGAACATTCATGAGGAAAATTTTGAATATTTGTAAGCTCAAAAGGATTTTCAAATTGAATGGAGCAAGTGGAGCGCTAGAGTAGGAACATTGAAGGAAATTATGTCCAAAATGTAGGAAGATCTTGAAGCTCCTACTCATATTCCTAAAATATTGAAAGTCATTGATTTGATTAATGAGATAACAAATTTCCACGGAAAGTTAGGAATAAAAATCCAAAAAAAATTGAGAATGTTTAGGGAAATGGAAGAGCATAGTATGCCTAAAATATTAGATGGAAAAGGTGAGTTCATGGAGCTTTCTAAATGGAAGCATGAGTTGGGAGAGTGGTTGCCACAGGCTAAGATAATGTTAACTATGATTGATTGCTCTATGTTGACCCCCCACATTGACAACATGACTGGAGTTGAAGCAAGGCTGGATACTTTCATCAATGAAGCTAGGGAATTAATTGATGCAAGATATGATTAGCACATTGCAAAGGTGAAGACCTTGTTGAACATGAATCAAACCACTGAAGATGAATATAATACATGGTTGGAGAAGTTCAGAGAATGAGTTTGTGTTGAAAGGTGATAAGAAGCATGGTGATTAACAAATGGGAGAGAAACAATGCATAGCCTAAAAATAGTACAGATTAGGATTTTGTTGAAGTTTTGCAAAATGTTGTTCTCTCCCCATCATGAAGATTGGTGGAATGAATGCTAATTTGGATGGGTCGGTCTTCATTCTTTTTATTTCTTTTTATGCTTTAGTGTTTTTCTGATCGGGCGCACACATGGTTAACACTTTTGGCTCATGGGGAAGATATTTTGGAGGTGATGCAATGAATAAAAGGTGTCTTTTGGAAGGTGGGTGTATCTTCATTAGCAAATGAAAATAGTTTTTGTCTTATGTGTTTTCCATCCACTTTGCAAAGTGCAAATATAACTATTTGGGGAACATTGAAATTGAAATGAAATTGTATGTCAAATGCAAATGTGACTTTAATTATAATTTGGCTCAATGCTTGTTGCTCCCATGTTTCTATAAATGGGAATTCAAGGCCAATAACATGGGTCTTTTGATGGTTAAGCAATTTTGAGCTTATGTATGAGTAATTTTGGAAATTTTCAAGCACAAAGAAATAGATTAGTTTTGAGTGTTAGGAATGTATTCAGACCTATAATAGGCTTAATGATTTGAAAATAGCAAGGTGTATGGATGATAATTGCATATCCTAGATTAGTTTCTCTCCTTTGTAATTTTGTCTTGCAAATTATGTGTTGGGAATAGGATTCCATGTAATTGCAATCCTAAACATATTTCATGTATCTCCTAAGTCCTTGGAAAGTGTTCCCCAACACTAGGATTAGAAAGAGATTAAATTCAAATGAAATGAACATGTAAATTGACATTTGTGATTATTCCTAAATGGTAGGAACATGTGGGGATGTCCAAGAAGAGATCCTACAAGATAGGAGCACAGGGGGTGCCCAGATGGATGGTGGAACCCACCTTGCTTCAGTTAACTATTTGGAGGATTGATAACTCTTCAGTAATGCATGTTTTTATCCTACAAATTAGGGATTGATATTTACATGAGTGGATTGGCACAGTCAATTTAGTTCAGTTCAGTTATGGTTCAGTTATCTTTAGTTGCATGTAGTTATTTTGAGTTGAGTGCTAGTTGACTTGAGTTGACTTGAGTTGCATGATTAATGACTTCAATTGCATGACATATAATAGGTGGATACTTTTAGTTAAGTGGGGATGATCAATCATGCATAATGTTTGCATGAATTGGTGGAGAGATATGTTTCAAGTAACTAAGATTGACTTGGGACCACCTTGGGCACCCAAGTTGGCATCTTTCAGTTAACACCTTTTGCATGAGAAGATATTTACAAGGTTCAATCAAGTGATCCCATTCTTGAGTGCCAACTTTGAGGTGAGGTTTGTAAGATATTTTCTTGACCAAAGTTTAGTTAAGTGTTTAGTTTGGGGTGCCTAAATTGAGGAAGACTTTGGTTTGACTTCATATTACATTGTGGAACTCTACTTTCCCAATTTAGGCATAGATTTTTGGGAGGAACTTTATGCTCTTTTATAGAACAACTCTTATGAGTTTACATGCTCATTATTTTCTATCAATTGCAGCAAGTGTATGAGAGTTCCATGAGAGTTCTATGAGTACCTTTCGAGATTACCATCTGCTCCAATTTTCTTTTTAAAGATCCATTTACAACTAATAGCCTTTCTTCCTTTGGGAAAACTCTCAAGATCCCATGTGTCACAAGTATCCAAGGAAACCATTTCCTCATGCATAGCTTGTGACCAAAGCTTGTTCTTATCCGAAGAAAAAGCTTCCCTATAAGATTTAGGTTCATCATTAGTACTAATCAAAGCAAATATACAATGGAAATCAGGAGGGCTATACCTATCAATGAGATTTTGTTGTCTTGTGGATCTTCTCAAAGAAGGTTCTTGTTCCTCAATATGTTCATCATGAGCATCTATCTCAGAACTCTGTGAACTCTCCTCATCCAGTCCATCTAATTGTTCTTCAACATGTGCATCTTCATGCTTCTCAGTATTTATCTCAAAATGCATTGTTCAAGAAGTATCATTTTCCTTTGGTTGTTCTTCTCCTATATAAGATCTAAATTCCATGAAAATCACATCTCTAGATAAAGTAATTTTTCGGGTTAGAGGATTTGAAAGCTTTTAACCTTTTACATTTTCACCATAACCTATGAATATGCATTTATGTGCTTTTGGATCCAACTTAGACCACTTTTCTTTAGGCACATGAACAAAAGCCTCACAACCAAAGATCCTAAAATGTGCAACACTAGGTTTCCTACCTAACCAAATTTCATAAGGGGTTTTATCTTCAATAGATGAACTAGGAGATCTATTGATTAAATAACAAGAAGTACTTACAACCTCGACCCAAAGGCACCAATCTAGCTTAGCAATACTTAAAATACTCCTAGCTCTTTCCATTAAGGTCTAGTTCATCCTTTCTGCTACTCCATTTTGTTGAGGTGTCTATGGAGTAGTTTCCTATCTCACAATTCCTACATGCTTACAATAATCATCAAATTCCTTAGAACAATATTCACTACCATTATCTAATCTCAACACTTTTATCTTATGATCTGATTGTTTCTCAACTAAAGCCTTAAATTCTTTAAACTTATTGAACGCATCAGATTTGTTATGCATAAAATAGATCCAAGTGTATCTTGAGACACCATCAATAAATGTGACATAATATCTAGATTTTCCAATAGAGTCAATATCCACAGGACCCATAACATCTAAATGAATAATCTCTAATAATCATTTAGCTTTATTTGTTCCATTAGGAATGAAGATCTAGATTCCTTTCCAAACACACAATGCTCACAAAAATAATTTTTTCTAATATTATAATCAAGAATACCATCAACCAATTTCTTATTAAGAATGGTCCTAAGACATTTTTCACCAATGTGGCCCAATCTATGGTGCTACAACATACATGTATTTTCAGCTTTAGTTACATTGGTTGATTTATTCAAATTGGAGGTATTAATCTTAAACAAAGTCCCAATCTGAGATCCTTTAGCAACCACCATATTCCTTTTCACCAATTTGTAACCACCTTTATCAAATGTCACATGCATTCCAAAATCATTGAACTTAGATACAAAAATTAGATTTCTAGAAAGTCCTGGAATATGTAAAGCATCATTAAGGGTCTTAACCCTACCATCATTGAAACACAACTTTACCTCTCCTTTTCCCACAATCTTTTTTGTGCTATTATCTCCAAAGAAGACATTCCCTCCATCATATACAGTATACCTAGTGAACCACTCCTTGTTAGGAGTCATATGATAGGAGCAACCTAAATCAATAAGCCAAGAGTCATCACTAATAGTATTAGATGTAATGATCAATGTATCATTATCGCCATTTGAGGATTTCTCTGTAGAAGCATCATAACTATTTTTCTTGTTCTTACAATCCTTCTTTGCATGTCCCAGTTTCCCATAGTTCCAACACTTTACCTTACTCTTACCAAGGGTTTTAGAGCATCCTTTGGACTTACCCTTTCCTTTCTTGTCTCCCTTAGGTTCCTTTTCATTAGGCCTACCTCTTACAAACAAGGCATCTTGGGATCCCATTTTAGACTTCCTCCTCATCTCCTCTGATAGGAGAGTAGGAATTATATTGTCCATCTTAGGATCTGCACCACTACCACTGATAGAAATAATTAGATTTTCCCAAGACTCTAGTAAAGAATAAAGTAACAAAATGCATTTATCTTCATCTTCTAGCTTTACATCTATAGATGCTAACTGACTTAGAATCAAATTGAAAGCATTTAAATGACATGCAATAGAATCACCATATTTCATCTTTAAAGAATACAACTATCTTTTCAGATACAACTTATTAGTAAGACTTTTGGTTTGATAGATATCACCTATCCTCTTCCACAATTTATATGTGGTAGTTTCAACTAAAACATTCAAGAGAACAACACCAGTAAGACATAACCTTATGGTCCCTCTTTCCTTCTTATCAAGCTTAGCCCAATCATTATCTGACATCATTGTAGATGGCTTTGTATCATTACAAACAACTAACCACTGATCTCTCTCTTCAAGGAGATCCTCTATTTTTAGTTTCCACATCTCATAACTAGATCCATTTAATCTTTCAATATCTAGATGAGAAGTAGAACTCATTGTAACACACTTTTTTTACAAATCTACAATAAAACAATAGTAAAATCTCCCACTATAGCCAAAAAACCTTCAAATTTTTAAGAGAAAGGTGTCCCAAACCCTAACCAACCATTGGCTCTGATACCAAATGTTGAAAATGAAGGTAATATTGTAGCGTAAAACTTGTAAAACTATGAGACTGTAGATCTAATTAAGTGTTCTTTGTCATAATTCTTTGTGTATGGTTAATCTATTTAGATCAATTTTACCAATTATAGAAAGAGACAGAAGATTGTAGAAGAATGAGACAAGGAGATAGAAGTGACACATCATATATGTGGAGAAAAAATTTCAGGAAAAAACTCCACTAGAATCAATAGTGCTTGTATTATTTAACCTTAGAACAAGATTACAATAATACTATATCAATCCTTGATTGATATGCTTCCTTGCCTTCAACATTATGAATAAAGGGATCAAGGTTCATCTATTCATCTTCAATCACTCAAGTTGAATGTGTGATTTCATTTCTGCTTTAGTTCAAAGAGATAAGTAATTTTTTAAATGGGATCATAGATTTATAAGAAAAATTCAAGGATTGTTATGCAAATTCTATTTTTGGATACATCGAGTTGATATATTGCAAAGCAGTATATTGATAGTCTTTAAATACTTGTTTCCAATGCTAATGTTTTATAATTTATTGCATATGTGAGTTTGTAGCCCTTAGATAAATTACTGGTCCATTTATTTAGTTATCTTCGATGTTATTGAGCCTACACGTACCCAAAAAAGAATAAAAATATTCACAATAATTTCTTACACACCTGTAATTGCAGTATAGTTATATGAAGTACTACTCATTCCTTACTTTAGGTACAATTTGTTAAAGGGTAAGCCAAATCCTTAAAGAATTTTGTCTATTTGCATTTGATAGGAATGTATCTATTTGTTTTAATGTTTGTAATAAAATGGCACAAGAGTAACATATAGACATTGTCAGGATCACCCTCTTGGGTTTCACAGAGCCCAAAGAGTAGAGGTCTAGCCTAGCAAGCTAGTACATGTTCGTTGGCCAATCCTCGTCACTATTTACCATTGAATTGTGGTGAATTCATAGATAGTGAATGAGATCAAGTTTGGTTCTATAAAAATAACCAACAATTTGGTGACTATACTGGGGATATTACCGAGTCCAACATCTCTAGGTAGATCTGGTACAGTCATATTCAAGTATTTTATTGTTCTTCACTACTTGGAGAAAAATTGGTTCAAATTTTCATCATATAAGTCACGTCTAGTTTTATGCTTGAAATTCTGGTTCATTCCTCCATCTTGTGTCGAGTTATGTTCAAATTTTTCTCTAATATTACAAGTACAACCCCAATGTGTGATAAATTTATATTTCCCAGTATCCTGGGTAGCGACTCTGAAATCTCTTGTACCAGTGAAAGGATAATTTCCCAAAGAGAAAGTGAGAAGGAGAATTATGAGATACAATTTGAAACCATGAGGAAGACCATAAGTTACATGAAGAAGCATCCTAAACAAAAGATGGAGTCTGAGCATTCGTAGAACAAGCAACCAACCTGGGTGAAGAAACATGCTAAATCTAGTAATTCTACTGAACTTCCCACTAATGCATCTCTTACTTTTAATAATGAGGTAAATATTTCAAATGTTCATGAAGAGGCACACGAATTTGAGGTTCCTAATGTAGATCACAAGAGTTTTCCCATTGAGGAAGTGCTTGAAAATGAACTTGATGTGTCAAGAGAAGAAGATAGGTAGGAATTTTGGGAGAAAAATAAGAAGTTCTTAGAACCTTGAACTCCCCGAGTTGGATTTGTCTTTGATGGGGGTAATTTTAAGCCAAGAGGTGAACTCATGAATGTAGAATTGCACCAATCCCTTGAGGGAGAACCAACTAATCTTTCCTTTTTTACCCCTGATCCAAGTGAGTTTGGAGATATCCTTGAAGATGAGGAAGATATAGATAAAGATATGCAAGCCTTAGAAGAGGAAGAGCTTAGGCTTAAGGAAGAAGAAGAACATAGGTTCAAGGAGTTGGAGGAAAACAAAGCAAAGGAATTGAAAGAGAAAGAGGATAATAAATCTAAGATGCAAGAAAGAGATGCTCAGAAGCAAAGAATGGAAAAGATGAGAGAAGAAGCAAAGCAAAAAGCACTTTATGAAAATGCTTCTAAGCTTGCTGCTAAAATAAATCCCGATCTACCTAAGGTGACCATCCAAATGGGAACCTCTATTGTAAATAATTATAACACATCCATTGCAATCACTAAAGCCTCGGATCCATTTGTTGTCATTAAATAATCATAATTTATAGATCATGGGAAGAAGCCCATTGATTAGCCAAAGAAAACTACCTCTAATACTTTTAATACCAACACCAATACAACTACAAATACTTCATTTAGTAATCCTTCCACCTGAAATGTTAAGATTGATCCTACCCCATCAATTGCACCCCTAGACCTCGAGATCTTGAGATTATAATTAGAGAATGACAAGTTGTTGCAAGAATTGAAGAAGAATGAAATGGAAGATTCAAATGCAAAAATAGCAAGAAAGATCTCTTTCCTTAAGATCTCCATACCTAATTCAGTAGCCTCAATATCTAGACATACTAAAAATGATTCACAAAAGAAAAATTCTAAGGAACACACTACCAGTGGAGGTGGTGGTGGAGATCAGGGTGGTGGAGGTGGAGGAAATGATAAAAATAAGAATTCTACTTTGAGGAATGTGATGGGAAGAAGAAGGGAGGTGGTAGTAATGGTAGAGATGGAAAAGGTAAGGCTAAGAATCAATCTAATGATCGAAAGGATGATGAGCCTATAAATTCTCATAGAGATCGAGCTACCAAGATACCAATGCAAGTGGAGAGATATCAACAATTGTGCTTCACTAGGATTCTTGGTTATCCTAATCCATTTCCTAAAGATTTTAGGCCTACCTTAGTCAAATTCTCTAGTAACAATGCCTTAAGTGGTGAGGACCACCTCAAATCCTTTGCTAATGTAATGGATGATTTTGAAGTAGAAGCTGAGGATGTGATGATGAATTTATTCATACATTCACTCATAGAGGATGCCAAAGAATGGGATAAAAGTTTACCTGCTAAGAGTATTGGTTCTTGGGAGGAGTTTAAGAGGTTGTTCAAAGAATAGTACAATGATAAAACTAGCTGAAGGTTCCTTCTGAATCAGTTGAATAATATTGTTAAAATTTTAAATGAGGGTGTAGTTGATTTCAATGTGAGATTTCAAAAGGCCATGAACCGATTACCTCCTCATTTAAAATTGAATGATAATGTATGCTTGGTGAACTATTGCAATGCCTTTGATGCAAAAATGACTTATCGTCAGTTGGATAAAAATCCTCAGATATTAAGAGAGGCTTATAAGATGTCCATCCATATTGATAGTATCAGTAGAGAAATTGGTTAGGTTGGGAGAAAGGATGATGTAAATATCCTGAAGAATACGAAGAGAGAAGATAAAAGTTTTGGTGCTAAAGGAGGCTCTCTTGAGGATAAGATTGAAAATTTTACTAGTACCATGAAGGATCTAAGCAACATAATTGCAAGGAAAGAAAAGGGTTTGTCAAATGAAAAGCCCAACTATCATAAGAATGAGAGACCTCCTTAGTTGCAGGATCATCCATATAATATAAATTAGCATAATGGGAAGCCCATTCTTAACAATTAGAAGAATGCTCAAAACAAGGTTCTTCTAGATCCTTTGCAAAAAAACTCAAGCAATTTTGTTGATGAGACCCCTTGGTGCATGGTTTTTCAGATGCTACATTATCCTCATCAATGTGCAGTTGCACAGCTAGTTGAAGTTGAATAAGGTGTACTTGAAGATTGTGATCAGTCCAATGAGGATGATGTTGACATTAATATGATCATGGATGGTTATGATTTTGCTGAAAATGAATGCTTTCCTTAATTGAAGTATCATGAAATGGATGTGGACAACCAAAGGAATATTTCCAATATGTATTACCAACAAGTGCTCTCTAATAAAGATGATGATAGTGATAATGAAGTGTACACACTGGAATCAGTTGAAGATGATGTGTCCCTGAGGAGACCTTTAGATGAAAAAATCACAAGATATACAGTGGCTTTGGCTACACAAGCTAGAGGTTCATATCATTTGGGGAATAGAACAATGGGTGGCGACCAAGGTATCCCAGATGGTCTCTTTATCGAAGAGAAAAATGGAAAGGAAAAGAGAAAAAAATTGATGGAAAAGGGGAAGCACTTAAAGCTAAGGAAAGTAAGGGATACAAAATTTGGGCTAAGAAAGTAGATAAACCAAAAGCAGATGGAGAGCCCAAGTCCCCTGTTATAAAGACAAAAGCACAAAAGAAGAGTGTTGAATCTACAAAGAAGGATGCCAAGACTAGGGTTGAAACAACAGATAATCAACAGAAGGAGAGGGGTATGGAACAAGGTATGGTCCCAATTTATTTGCCTAAATATATTCCTATTGATATGTTTCAATTTCTTAGTCAAGAAAAATTTTGTGTTCCTTTGCTTGAGATGAGAATTAACGAGCACAAAGAAAAGGAAATAGCCCTTATCAATGGTGCTACTACATCCTATACTGAATTAGTGGTGTCCACTCCACCCAAAGTGAGTGAAAAGGAGAAGAAAGATAAAGAAGTTGAGGGAGTAATCATTGAGATCCCTCATATTTTTCTAGGGAATTCAATGACTGCCTATTCTGGAAAGATAGACCCATTCTTCCTCACATTGATTGTTGAGGGATTTTTTTTGAAAACTTGCTTCATTGATTCTAGAGCATCCAATAATATAATTCCATCCAAGATCATGGAGGAATTGGGATTAAAAATTTGATAATACCCATGGTAAGTTCTATTCTATGGATTTAGTGGAAGTCCCTATGACTAGTGTAATCAATGAGCTTCCTTATAGATTAGCTCCATATCTAGAGAAAGAGTTCAAGATGAGTGTAGTGGTGGTAGAAATCCCACCCAATTATAGAATGTCGCTTTCTAGGAAGTGGAGTGCTTCCATGGGGGGTAGCATGTAATGTGACATGTCTTATGCCACTTTCCCAATTGTTAATAAGTATTTCAAAGTGGTTAGAGATCCAAAAGTGCCACATATGATAGAGCATGCTCTTGAGGATGATACAATTCTTTTTATAGATATTGATATCAATGAATTTATGATGGAAGAGCTACCAAGAGAAAGTGACAGGTGACTTGCACCCATAGAAAATGAAGTTGCAAGATTATCTAAAAAATATGGACTATGGAAGATGTACTTTGATGGTGTGAGTTCTAAAGAAGGGTCTGGTGCAAGTATATTACTACTATCACCTAGTGGAAACACATATAAGTTTTTTTCCACTTTGTCTTTTGTCTGCATGAACAATGTGGTAGAGTATGAGGTATTGCTACTAGGATTGAGGCTAGCTGAAAAGCATGGAATAAAGAAGCTAATGGTGATTGGTGACTCTGAGTTTGTGATATCAAAAGTGAGATCCAGATATGCATGCAGAAATAACAGGTTGAAACAATATAGAAATATTGTTTGGGATTCTATTGAGTAGTTTGATGCCTTTGGAATCGACTGGATGGAAAGAGGTTAGAACAAAGTGGTAGACTTACTTGCAAACATTGCACTCAGACTTGATGACATCACTTTTGCAGGTATCTCTAAGGTTGAGGTACAAGCAAGGCCATCAATCCCTGATAATGTATATAATTTCAAAATCTTCAATGAGTATTTCAAAGTGGTTAGAGATCCAAAAGTGCCACATATGATAGAGCATGCTCTTGAGGATGATACAATTCTTTTTATAGATATTGATATCAATGAATTTATGATGGAAGAGCTACCAAGAGAAAGTGACAGGTGACTTGCACCCATAGAAAATGAAGTTGCAAGATTATCTAAAAAATATGGACTATGGAAGATGTACTTTGATGGTGTGAGTTCTAAAGAAGGGTCTCATGCAAGTATATTACTACTATCACCTAGTGGAAACACATAAGTTTTCTTTCACTTTGTCTTTTGTCTGCATGAACAATGTGGTAGAGTATGAGGTATTGCTACTAGGATTGAGGCTAGCTGAAAAGCATGGAATAAAGAAGCTAATGGTGATTGGTGACTTTGAGTTTGTGATATCAAAAGCGAGATCCAGATATGCATGTAGAAATAACAGGTTGAAACAATATAGAAATATTGTTTGGGATTCTATTGAGCAGTTTGATGCCTTTGGAATCGACTGGATGGAAAGAGGCTAGAACAAAGTGGTAGACTTACTTGCAAACATTGCACTCAAACTTGATGACATCACTTTTGCAGGTATCTCTAAGGTTGAGGTACAAGCAAGGCCATCAATCCCTGATAATGTATATAATTTCAAAATCTTCAATGATGATGAAGATATTTTGAAGTTTTTAAAATGCGTTGATGAATATGAAAGTCAAGAGATTGAATTTGGAGATTTTTTTGAAAATATAGATGGTAAGGACATTGTCTTTGGGAATGAAGTCATTCAGCTAAAGAAAAATAAGATCCCCAAGGGATTTGAGGTATTAGAGAGAGTCTTTGATAATCAGGACAAGAGAAAAATTAAAACAACTGTCACTCATCCAGAGGACCTGGAAGAAGTGAATTTGGGAGCTGAAAATGCCCCTAAAAAGGTATATGTGGGAGAAAAGATGAAACCAAAGATCAAGGCAATGTTGATTTCCTTATTGAGAAAATACAAACATGTCTTTGCTTGGTCATATGAAAACTTGAAAGCATACAAAGAGAATTTTTTACAACATGAGATTCCTCTACAAGAAAATTCCAAGCCTTTCAAGTAGAAGCAGAGACCTATTAATCCAACCTTAGCCTCAAAAATTCAAGAGGAATTGGTTAAGCTAGGGGATCTTGATTAGGCATTCCTCGTGGGTGTCTAATTTAGTGCCAGTTAGAAAGAAAAATGGTGATATAAGATTGTGTGTGGACTTTTGAAACTTCAATATATCATCATTGAAGGATAACTATCCACCGCCAAACATGGAAGCCATGTTGCAAAAGGTGACTAGTTGTGAGCTATTATCAATGATGGATGGTTTTTCTGGATACAACCAAGTAAAAGTCAAGGACTCTGAGTAGTACAAGACTACATTCACAACTCCATGGGGAACCTATGTGTATGTCAGGATGCCATTTGGTTTAACCAATGCAGGTGCTACTTTCCAAAGGGCTATGGATGTAGCTTTTTTTTATTTTATTGACTTGTTCTTGGCAATACACTAAGATGATTTGATAACTTACTCCAAGAAAGAATATCATTGCATGTACTTGGAGAAGATATTCATCAGGGAATTAGAATATGGAATTTCACTCAACCCAAAAAAGTGTGCCTTTGGAGTTACTAAAGGAAAATTGTTAGGGCATATAGTATCTAAAAAAAGAGTGAGAATTGAGCTTGAGAGGGTAGCTGTCATAGACAAGATTCCCCAACCAAAGAATGTAAAAGGCCTTCAGTCATTCTTTGGTCAGATTAACTTTTTGAGGAGGTTTGTAACAAATTTTGTAGAGATTACAAGACCTATCTCCAAAATGTTGAAAAAGGCATAAAAGGTGGTTTGGAGTGAAGAGCCTAGTCAGGAATTCAAAAGCATCAAATAGGCTATCAAAGAGGCTCCAATTTTGAAGTCTCCTAATTTTTCTAAACCAATGCACATTTTTTCTTTTGCTTCTTTCCATACTATTCTTGCAGTGTTGTTGCAGAAAAATGATGAGGGATTTGAACAACCCATTACATTCTTTAGTAAGTCTTTATAGGCCATAGAGCTCAAGTATGATATGATTGAAAATAAAGTGTATGCTTTAGTCAAGGTTGTAAATAATTTCAAAACTTATTTTATGGGAGCTACAATCATATCTTTTGTACCCAGTGCTACTATGAAAGACATCTTCATTCAGCAAGAAACTACAGGTAGAAGGTGTAGATGGATCAACAGGATCCAAGAATTCAATATTGATGTTTAGATCACTGAGTTAGTTAGGGGACAAGGTCTAGCTAAGTTAATGGAAGAGACTAACTTGGATGAAAACCAGATAAATCAAGTTGAATCTGTTGATGTTTCACCCATTTGTGATATGCAAAAATGTGGCTGGTATAGAAGGATTGTCCAGTATTTACAAAATTTGCAATGCCCTATAGATATGGCTGAAAATGAAAAGAGAACACTAAAGTTGTATGCCATCAAATATGTAATTATTGATAATGAACTGTGGTGGAGAAACACAGATGGTGTGTTGCTCAAGTGTGTGGATGGAAAGTACGAACTAGAGCTTCTGCAAGAAATATACGATGGAAAAGATGACTGCTCATAAGATTTTGAGGGCAAGATTCTGGTGGCCCACTATTTTCAAAGATTCCCACAAGTTTTTCAAGACTTGTGATGCTTTCCAAAGGTTTTTAGGAAAATTGAAGCTCTCAGGGAGCTTGCCACTTAGGCCCATTTTTGTTCAGGCCCCTTTCCAACAATGGGGTATAGACTTCATTGGGGAAATATCAAAAAAATCTAGCACGGGGCAGTCATGGATCCTTGTTGATGTTGATTATTTCACAAAGTGGGTGGAAGCTATCCTCACAAAGAAGGAAACAAGTGAAATTGTGATAGACTTCCTGATGAACAACATTCTCATTAGATTTGGAGTGTCAGAGAAAACTTATTTCTGATAATGCTATGTGCTTTAGATAAGAAGAGTTCAATAATTTTTGTGGGAAGCATGACATACAAATTTCTTATTCTTCCCTTTACCATCCTCAAGGAAATGGTCAGGCGGAATCTAGCAACAAGAGCCTAATGAAGATCATCAAAAGAGTGATTGAAAAGAATAAGGACTAGGACTCAAAGCTAAAGCTAACATTGTGGGATGATAGGGTTACTGTAAAGAACGATAATGGTCATTTTCCATTTGGTTTAGTGTATGGTCTAGATGCTAGGCTACCACAAAACAACTTGCTAAAGATGTATAAATTTATGTAGGAATAAGATGAGGATATTTTTGATGATATGCAGAAAAATACTAATAACCTTATACAACTGGATGAAACTAGAAGAGAAGCTCATAACAAAAATTCAAAGATGCAACTGCAAGTCAAGCACTTGCATGACAAGAAATATTCTCCCAGAAAGTTTGAAGTGGACAACATGGTACTAGTATGGAATACAAGGGCTTAGGATAAGGGTAAGCATGGAAAGTTTGAAGCATTATGGTTAGGCACTTATCTGATATCTAACATACATGGGGAAGACTCATACTTCCTTTAGAGCTTGACAGGTGAATTTCTTGAACTACCAATACATGGACAGTTCTTGAAGCCATATTTCTCTTGAAATATTCTCTTTTCCATGTATATTGTACAGTGCTGTAAATGTTGTATATAGGTGTGTGTGCTTTGGTCTGGTTCTCTTGCTTGTCTAGGAAAGTCCTCAGTTTTTGGTGTTCTTGTACTTGGTCTGCTTCAACCATGAGATCTGGAATCTTGCCATGCCTGCAAGGGGCATGCATCCCCAGTCAAAGCCAGTGGTGGAACCCTTAAAAGAATTTCATGTTCCACTAGTTTGAAATTTATTTTTCCTTGGTGTTCTTTTGGTCTATCAATGGTTAGGGTTTAGGGTTTTATGTGGGAGTTATTTGTATTTGAATATCTTCTCCTTTGTTTAAACCTTTGGTCTTTTGGTCTATCCTTTTATTGAACTCCTATGGTCAGTTCTTGGTCATGTTAAAAACAACTTGAGCCATTGAGCCCATGAAGTAACCAACCCCTCATGCCTAGGTTTGAGAAATAATTTTGTTTTATAAGGTCAACTAATCAACCTTTTTTGGCCTTTACATCCTTTGAATAAAATATTTTTAAGTCTTTGAGGCCTTATCTTACATTGTCCTAGGTGGTCCCCTTTCCAAAATAAATTATAAGCATGTGCATAATTGTTCCACTTAAGTTCCCATTCACCGCTTTTTTCCATCGCTGATCATGGATAGCTTTGTGAATATTTGACTTACATCAGTGATGTGCGATAAGCAATTTTTTCTTTGTATTGCACATCGTGAATGGGTTATGGATCTTGAGTTTTGCATTAGCGATGCATGATATGTGTGTTATCTTCACCATCACTAGCTTTCTTTATCACTGATGGCTTGTGGGTTTTGTGTCATAAATTGGCATTGTGTGATAACCCTTTGTGCTCTTTGCATTTTCTTCCAACACTCATCATGGAGTGGTTGTAAAATTTGAGTCCCAAAGTAGTGATGAGCGATTTAGTCATATGTTCCAATATTCTATCACTGATTTGAATTTCTCTTGTGAGTGATACTTCCTATGCCTTTGATTTTGAAGCAAGTACACGTGGCTTGATCTTGTTCCATCACCCTTTCTCTCCCATTGTTGATGTAATCTGGAATTTTAAGTGTGAATCAACGATACACGATGGGAGATAAACATAATCAGGGGAGGGCCTCAATCTAACAATTGAGATATCATTGTGTAGATGCTCACATCACTGATAGGACTCACAGAGGAAGAAATATATCATCGATGAGCGATAGCTTCCAAACAAGAGGTGATTAAGGAAAATAAGAGGCAATGTGGCAGCATCCCAAGGACATCATTTAAAGAAAAGGAGAAAGTAGCAAGGTGAAAAGAGAGCCACCAATACCATGGTTTTAAAGTGAGATGATCATCGACTAGAGTTTAAACATGAACGACTAAGTGTCAATTCACTCACATGAGCTTTCTATCAACCATTAATGGTATTACGCTCCATTTTTTGGACATGAAGAAGGTAGTTGGCTCATTTTCCTCACATTTGGAATTGCTCAAGAACAAAGAAGACAACCAAAGTCTAAGGAAACAATGCAAAGAGCTTCAACAAACAATTGCAGAGGTGTTAGCATCAAATTTTCACCCAAGTAATCAAATGGTAATATCCCTTCCTACCAATTATATTAAATTGTGCGAGTCTAGAAATCAGTAAGGAGTTTAAAAGATAAATGTACCTAGGGTTTACTCATTGTGAGTTTTTAATTGGGTTAGGAGGGATTGCATAAGGTTTGGGAGGGTTTTGTTCTACAAATTATTTCCTAAGAATTGAAACCTAGTAGGTCTCTTTGTTAATTAAAAATTGTAAACCCTACCTTGCCACATTGTAAAAATGAGCGAACTAGAACCTACTGAGTCTAGCATTAGGCCCGAGAGAAAACCATAGAAAAAAAGAGTTAAGAAACCCAAAACTCAGAATGTCACATCTGCACCTAAGCCAGAGGTGCCAAAAGCACCTGTAAAGCCCAAAGCTGAGAAGAGGTCCCATGATATATTCATGGAAGGTGCAGCTAAGGATGTGAAAGAGAGAGGGTCATAGATTGGAAAGAGACCCACATGGCAGGCCGTTGTAATAAGAAAATTGATTGACCTTGCTGGTGGAATTGGAGAACCAACTTAGCCACAGAGCAGATGGGAATTGTTTCTATATGCCTTTAACAAAAAGCATGCCAAGTGGCCAACGAGACATTTGTGGGGTTTATACCTTGGGAAGTTAGTTGTACCAAATGTATTTGTGGAAGTTGATATAATGGAGGCATTGGGAAAACATTATGATCCTGTGGACAGGAAGATAAAAATTCATAATGATAATTTACTCCTTGAAGTCACAAGGGATAAAATTATAGAGGTGTTCAAATTGAACCCAAATTATACAGTTGGCATTAGGCATAAAGAATTGAGTAATGAATATGAGAAAAGCAGGTATTCTTTCAAGAACAGATTGCTCGTAAGGCATAGAAAAAGTGGTAAGGGATTTGGTCCTATGGAATTGGAGCCCTTCGAGTGTGAAGAATTTGTTGATTATTTCAAGAACACCTATTATTGTCTCAATCAAGTCTTGGGATGCAATTTTGATGCAAGAATAGTTGCAAACCTGCTAGTTATGATAGTTGATATATAGAAGTGGAACCCTAACACAAAATTTGATTATGCTATGTATCTTGTAGAGGAGATGCATAAGGGGCTCATTGCTTTGAAGAAAGGAACTATCCCATTGGTCTTCTATCATTACTCATTGTTGATGCACATGATCTTGTATGTTGGACAAGACAAGTGGTAGAAGAAGATAAAGTTGAGGCAATTGGATAATGAGAATAACCCTTTGCCTCTCCAAATGTGGACACATATTTGTGATCAAAATAGTCCCAATTCACACGACTTGTTGTTTTGCAATGTCATTAGATATGGCATATTGGTGTAGAGAAATGGGATTCACTACTCATGATTTTTTTTCATTCAGAGAACCTCACGGGGTGAACTACCCTAAACTACCTCAAGGAACATCACGAGAGTTCTAGAATTGGAAATAGTAGGTTACAAAGATTTTTTGAACAAACTAGCAATCTCTCGGCCAAAGGACAGTAGTGCGGGTCTACGATGACCACATACCACATTGGCATCTCTCTAGTGTGCTAGCATCCATATGGACCAAAAAGCGAGAATGTCACAGAAAATAACAAAGTGGCTACTTCTACTCTAATTGCTAAGAAATCTTGAAATGTGAGAAAGCAACAAAATATAACATAACTAAAATGAAGTGGAATATAAATGATAAAGATAAGGAGAAGAAAATAAATTCTCACAACCATGCAAGTGATGAAGCCTCTAGCACATGAATGTCTTCAATACTTGCATGCATAAGATCTAGAGAAAGTGTTGGGGTTGTATAGGGGTTTGCCTCAGTCAAACCCCCATTTTGGCGTTCCCACCTCCATGAACAACCAAAAAGATAGAGAGAGTGCAAGAAGTAAGAAAATGTGATATGATAAAATCAATCCCTACTCGAGGAGAAGAACCTGTATCACAAAATGTGAGTGATAAAAGAAATCCATGCTAAAGGGGGAGAACTCATATAATGAAGTGTAAATGCAATAGATAGGAGGTGTGCGGAATAACAAGATGCTCGCAAGTAAGAGACAAGGGAGGTAGAGCTGCAAGACTCTAGAGAGTTGCAAGGAGTGTTGTAAGAATGTGAGAGCTTGAAGTTGTTGTAAAAGAAAGTGATAAGTACAAGCGAGGAAAGAAGGAAAAGAGAGAAGCCAAGCAAGAGAGAAGTTGTAATGAAGCTATGCAAGCAAAAGATGATGAGTAGAATGCAAGAACCAAAGCTAGAGAGAAGTTAGAAGTAGAGGAACACCCAAAATGAATTGAAGAGATAACATTTAAGGAGAGAAAAGAAACAAAAAAAAGCTTCCTGGGTGGTTACAAGGCATCTTGAGTTGTTACCACCAACAAAAGCAAACGAAAAGTGGAGAACATGCATGGAAATAGTCATTTGAACGTTGAAACATCATAGGATGCTAGCGTGGTGCGCAAACATCCACGTGGCGCTCTAGTGTTCGAACGCATCATGCCACAAAACAACGAGAATAGGAAAACCACACGGTTTGAAGCAAAGCTGACGCGTAAGGGTAGCTATTGAGAAGGGGTGATGGAGCATCCTGAGAGGGAAAAAGGCTGATGTAGGGGCTAAAATGAGCCTACAAAAGATGCTAAGGGAGTGGACATTAAAGAGGAAGCAAGAATGTATGTGAAATTGCAAGGGTTGTAATTTTACGACATTACATTTAGCCCCCACTTTAGCAGGCATATGAATCTACTCTAATATGCATGCTAAAGGAAATCTACTAAACCTAAATAACATCATAGTGCCAAAAGGATATTGTAGAGGAAGCATATAACTCTTCAAACCAAGGAATCTTTTCCCCAGGCTGAAGACCTAAAAAAAAAATGAATTAGACAAGAAAAACCTACACTAGACAACAATGTTATTGCACAAAAAGCTAAAGGGTTTGAGTCAGAAAAGTGAAGGAGACCTCGATGTAGAAGGTAGTCTCAGTACTATGTGTTGTCCCCAAATTAAAAACAATAACACATAGAAGAATTCTAAAATGAAGAGAAGAAGGTAAGGATCGATTACTTCAAGAGAAGAATGCACCCAAAAATCAGGGAAGCAACCAATGTCGCGGAGAGAAAGAGCATATACTTAGGATGAAGAAGATGTAGATCTTCGATCTGGTATTAAAAATTGAGAAGAGAAGAGAAGAGAAAAAGAAAGGAATGAAAATTCCAAGAAAGATGGCTCCATAGGTCCTCAAGCCACAGGATGGAAGCGTCTCATAGGCCCATAGACCTACAAGGAGGCAACCCCCAAGATCTCTCACATGAAGGAAGACCTATGAAATATGCACCTTACAGGCCTGCAGACCTACAAGAAGGTATCCCCCAGGATCTCTCACATGAAGGAAACCCATATGAAAGCACCTTACAGGCCCACAAACCTGCAAGGAGGCCTCCCCTAAGATCTCTCACATGGAGGAAACCAAGATGAAAGCACCTTACAAGCCCACAAACCTGCAAGGAGACATCCCCCAAGATCTCTCACATGGAGGAAACTGAGATGAAAGTGCCTTACAGGCTCATAGACCTGCAAGGAGGTGTCCCCCAAGATCTCTCACATAGAGGAAACCAAGATGAAAGAAGCTTATAGGCCTGCAAACTTGCAATGAGGCATTCCCCAAGATCTCTCACATGGATGAAACCAAGATGAAAGTGTCTTATAGGCTTGCAGACTTTGCAAGGAGGCATCCCCCAAGAACTCTCACATGGAGGGAACCTAGATGAAAGGGGACTCCATAGAGTTGAATTGGAAAGTGACTTTATAGGTGCACCTGCAAAGTGACATGTTAATCCATAGATAAAACATGTCAGAAAGAAAAACGGCCACACAGGAAAACAAATGGATAGTCACGTCAACCATCAAAAAATTGGAATAATTTCAAAGGGGTCCCTCAGGAACCCTTCAAAAGAAGAGGGGTCCACTCAAGGGACCCACCTTTTGAAAAGTAAGGTCTAGTCAGGTTGCCTCCAATCTAGATGCAAATGAATTCTTTTGAGAGAAAAGCTTTCAAAGGGGGTCCCTCAGGAACCCTTCAAGAAAAAAGGGGTCCACTCAAGAGACACTTCAATTGAAAGGCACAGAGAAGAGAGGGGGTCCTTAAAAAGGATGCACATCTCCAGAACAAGTTATCACTGCCCCTAGCATATAGGGGAGGAGAACCATGAAAGATGCTTAGAACATATAGGATAGAGGTAAACCTCGATATCACTTGTCATTTGAAGAAGAGGTAGGTGCACCAACAAACAAATGAGTGATGGCACTTGAATCACATATTTTTTGTATTTTATCCTTCAAGGCCTTACATTCACTAGTGGAATGGCCAGGCACTTGATGGTATGCACATAAAAACTATTTTTCTTTATCATGTTCATGAGATTTCTTGAGTGTAGGAGAAGGAAGAGTAATCAAGCAGGCTTTGAGGAGCCTCAAAAAAATATTATCTTGCTCAGATAGAGGATGAGGAGTAGAAATCAAGCCTTTCTCTTGTGGAGAAAAGCTTGACTTCTCACAAGAAGAAATGAAGATAGAAGACAACGAAGGAGGATCTCCATAGAGAGCGTTAATCCAGAAATAGGGATTACACTCTTCTATGAGATCACCATCATCCTTCCTCATAGGATTCCCAACATTAACCTCTTTAATAGAATTTCAATCATGTTCCTCAAAAAGAGGAGGATTGACATCAAGAACATTACAACTATTGCTCACACTACCTCATGATGCAAAAGAATAACCATCTTTGATAGCAGGTTTAGATGATGTTATCGGAAGGCTTGAGTGGATTGGGTCGACTTTATATTCCCCACTGAAGAGTTTTGTAAAGTCTAGAGAACCCCAATCATCACCAAGACATGCATTATTTTGAGAAGTAGAAGGAGCATAATTAAGATTTCTTTCTTCTGAAGGATCTTCTTCAGGGAAATCTACCTCAAGAGTATCCTTTGTAGTAGGTACTATTGGGGTAAACATCGACACACTAGAAGATACTGAAGGAATAAGAGTAGGAACAACCAAAACCAGAATAATGGCTACCATCTCACATAAGTGTATAGCCTCAGGGTTAGCCTTGATTGTGACTACTCGATTATTACAAATGAACTAAATAGATTTATGCAAGGTAGACAGGACTGCACCCATATCATGAATCCATGGTCTACCAAGAAGAATTTTATATGGTATATTTTCTGACATAGCACATACAAGGGTGGGTACGGTAATGGGTCCCAACCTCAAAGGCAAGACTATTGTGCCTAGGGCTTGTCGACCAACATTATTGAACCCACAAATGTCAATAGAAGAAGCATTAAGAGAAGATGGATCAATATTAATCTTAGGTAACAGATCAATACTACATACATTGAGCATTGAACCAATGTCAATGAGAGTACATCTAATGCCAATATTATTAATGTTAACTATGATCATTAGAGGGTCCACTTGCTTCTATACATCTCGGGGAAAAAGTTCTTGCAGATAGAACGTAATATTCAGTGAATCTGCATGAATATGAGCTATCAATGCATCAACATCTTCTAGCCTAGTGGAAGAAGGCAAGAGGATTTTTTTTAAGGATTTCTGAAGCATACCTTGATAAATGAGAGCACACTGAAGCAAGTCCCATAGTGAGATCTTGGTTGGAGTAATGCAGAGTTTCTTGGAAAGATCATAACCACTAGGTGTTTTAGTTGTAGGTTTAGGTGCTTGAGGAAGGCTTTGATGTTTATTCATTCTATTCTCATAAGTATGGGATACTGCTCTATAAGAGGGAGCCATAGAAAGATTAAGAGAATCTCTATAAAATGGAAAACCATCAATAGAACAAATCCTTTTAGGAGAAGGGCTAGCTGGAGTTAGGTAAATGATTGGTCTCTTAGGATTTTGAGGGGTACCAGACACATAGATTACATTTACAGAATCATCGCAACTAGTGGAATAATTATTTGAAGACATATTGTCAACATCGATCCAAGGAGGATTAGATGTGGAAGGAGGTTCATCATTTTCTAATGCATCATCACTAGAAGAGAGTGCATCACAACAAAGATGACATTCATCATTCACCAATGCAATGTCTCTAGAAGAGAGTGCATTGGAATGAAAAGGAGATTCATCATTCACAAATGCATCATCTCCAAAAGAGAGTGCATTGGAATGAATAGAAGGTAGAGTAACATTAAGAAATGTATCAATGATTTCATCTTCTTCAAACAAGATATCCTTCAAAACAGAAGGAATCTCATGAGAAGGATCAAAGATACAAAGTGACATGGGCAAAGCCAAGTTACTATCACATGCATGAAATGGAATATCATTAACATTTTGAACAAAATTAGATACTAAACTAATAAAAGAAGATATTAAATTCATTTTGATGATAGAACTAAGAAAAACCAAAAATCTATATTTTCAAAATTTGTTGGTATTTTCTAGGTTCTAGTAATTTGCATTTTCAGAGGTATTCGGAGAGGAATTTGTGGTCAGAACTTGCATCAGTCCCTAAAAATCAATAGAGAAAGGCATTGTATTTTAGGGACTAAACTAGTTCTCTTGGAGACCTTTCCAATGGTGCAAACGATTCTGAATTCTGAACACCAAGTCAAAAGTTATGGCCCCGCCAAGTAGGGGTAAATAAGTTCCTAGTATTTTAAAAAATATTGCTCTTCACGTTGGGTTCACTGAAATGTATAGAAGGGGGATTTTCTACTCATGAGTTCTCTTTATTCAGAGAGCCTCACGTGGCGAACTGCCCTAAACTACCTCAAGGAATAGCGTCAGAGTTCTAGAATTAGAAAGAGTAGGTCACATAGATTTTTTGGACAAGCTGACAAGCTATTGGGCAAAGGATGGCAACATGGGTCTGGGATGACCATGCATTGCGTTGGCGTCTCTTTGGTGTGCTAGCATCTGTATGGACCAGAAAGTGAGAATGTCACAGAAAAAAACAAA
This sequence comes from Sequoia sempervirens, assembly GCA_007258455.2. Taxonomy (NCBI): domain Eukaryota; kingdom Viridiplantae; phylum Streptophyta; class Pinopsida; order Cupressales; family Cupressaceae; genus Sequoia; species Sequoia sempervirens. Next base: position 1,300,490 of record VDFB02000010.1, on the reverse strand, counting down.
GTGGCTACTTCTACTCTAATTGCTAAGAAATCTTGAAATGTGAGAAAGCAATAGAATATAATAGAGCTAAAATGAAGTGAAATATAAATGATAAAGATAAGGAGAAGAAAGGAAATGCTTCCAACCATGCAAGTGATGAAGCCTCTAGCATGTGAATGTCTTCAATACTTGCATGCATAATATTTGGAGAAAGTGTTGGGGCTGTATAGGGGTTTGCCTTAGTCAAACCCCTGTTTTGGTGTTCCCACCTCCACAAATAGCCAAAAATATAGAGAGAGTGCAAGAAGTAAGAAAATGCAATGTGATAAAATCAATCCCTGCTCAAGGAGGAGAACCTGTATCACAAAATGTGAGTGATAAAAGAAAACCCAGCTTAAGGGGTAGAACTTGTATCATGAAGTATAAATGGAATAGATAGGGGGTGTGTGAAATCCCAAGATGCTCACAAGTAAGAGACAAGGGAGGTAGAGCTGTAAGACTCTAGAGAGTTGCAAGGAGTGTTGTGATAATGTGAGAGCTTGAAGCTATTGTAAACGCAAGTGATAATTACAAGCAAGAGAGGAAAGAAGGAAAAGAGTGAAGCCAAGCAAGAGAAGCTGGAATGAAGCTATGCAAGCAAATGTTGAAGAGTAGAATGCTAGACCCAAAGCTAGATAGAAGTTAGAAGTAGAGGAAGACCCAAAATGATTTGAAGAGATAGCATTTAAGCAAAGAAAAGAATCAAAAAGAAGCTTTCCAGGTGGTTACAAGGCATCTCAAGCCGTTACCATCGACAAAAGCAAAGGAAAAGTGGAAAACATGCATGGAAATAGTCATTTGAATGTTGAAACGTCATAGGACACTAGCGCAGTGCACAAACATCCATGTGGTGTGCTAGTGTCTGAACGCATCATGCCACAAAACAATGAGAACGAGAAAAGCAAACGGTTTGAAGCAAAGCTAGCGCACAAGGGTAACTACTAAAAAGGGGTGATGGAGCATCCTGAGAGGGAAAAAGGTTCATGTAGGGGCTAAAATGAGCCTACAAAAGATGCTAAGGGAGTGGACACTAAAGAGGAAACAAGAATGTATGTGAAATTGTAAGGGTTACAATTTTACGACATTACATTGGAAAGTTTGGGTGTTCCACCCATGTATCTATTGTCAAAATTTATCAAGGATATAATGTGCCCTAGGGATGTAGAAGGGTCACCAGTGAATCATAATTGGGCTGATTGCAATTTTACGAGATTACATTGGAAAGTTTGGGTGTTCCACCCATGTATATATTGTCAAAATTTATCAGGGATATAATGCTCCCTAGGGATGTAGAAGGGTCACCGGTGAATCATAATTGGGCTAATTGGTTTCTACACTCAGAGTATACATTAATCAGATCCTATGGAGCTAGGATGGCACCTCATTGTTTTCCTTTGTATGTCTCAGACAAATTGGCATTTATGGAGCTAATGTGGAAGCTAGATTTTATGGATAAGGAGTTATTCAGAAATCCTAGGAAGGGTAATGTAATCGTGGCACAATGTGCTTGTGGTTACTTCAAGGCTACTGCTAAGGAGACATATGAGAAGTTTGGAATAATTGTAAATAACCTCAGGATGCTTGTGAATGAGGTTAGGAACTTTGACCCAGAGGGTTTTGTGAATGAGAAGAGAAGAAGCAAGGGCATGTCTGGTTTTTTTCATGATTTTCTATATTCCAATGATGTTTTGAGAAATCTGATGAGTGATGGAGCAGTCAACCAAAGAAAGGAGGAGTGGACTACTATTTGTGCCATGGAGGAAGAGATCATAAAAATAAATGCTTTTTATATAATCCCATATGATGAAATTCAAAACCCATTGAAGAGGGCTATGTAAAAGATAAATGATTACCAACGTGGAGAGTTTAGAGTAAAGTTCAAGGGAGTTGATAAAAGAGCACAAGCTCTCCTAGAGCAATAACCTCAGGCTATGGACATCTCTGAGAAACTTGATGAGATTCAGGGAGGAGGTGTTGAGGTAAGTGGGGAGGAAGAAATGGCAAAACATGTGCCTAGTGTAGAAGTTGAGAAAGCCAACTTCACAGACCCTGAAGATCACCTGCATGCAAATAACCTATTACAGAAAGGAAGAGATGGAGAGAAAAAAGCAAGGGTTCTCTACGAGCTTCAATAGAGATTGCATTGACTGAATTTAAATAATTACAAAGATCAATCCTTGAAAGGAGATCATGCAAAACCTAAAAGTAACCCTAATAGGTAGACATTTAATAATTAATATAATTATTAAATGTCACAATATGCAAACTAAAGTGAAATCTTAAGAGAGGAATAAAGGTAACTTAATTAACATGATTAAGTTAAAACCTTTACTCTAACACCCCCCCTTAAGATGAGCAAAAGTGCAGCTAAAAACATGTGCAAGAATGCAATGGTAACTACAATGCATGAAAGCAAACAAGGGTCCCGACAACTAGGCCTGATGAGGTACCCGAATACAACCAAATCTCTGTAAAGTGGAGAAATAGAGAAAACCTCATGGGAAAAACTCTACTCCAAAAAGAGATGAAAGACATGAAGAACATCACTGAAGAAGAAGAAGCTGCAAACAACTGTCAAAAGATGACTGCTATGGTGTCGAAGAACCTCCTCTAAAGATAGGATGATCAGGATCAAGAAGACAACAATCTGCATGAGTTCCCCCAATGACACTACTCGAATCAGATAGCAAACAAAGGCAAACACCTGGAATGAAGATATAGATGGCACAAGTACCAATAGTCTGAAGAACACTGATCAACTAAGGATGGAAGATTCCTTCCAAGGAGAAACCAAGGAAGCATTAACATGAATAGTATAATACCCCCCCATAATGTTGACTTGGAGAGCCTGACAGATCCACTGAAATGTTGTGTAACACCTTGTAGTGCATGAAGGGGAAGAAACAACATCTAAAAGTACACAAGAAAGCACCTGCAACTGAAAAAGTGGTGTGCAAAACAAAACACACATGCATGAGGCTGGAATTATATGGATCCACTATTGTCGTGAAGGGACACTCACCAGACAAATGTGTGATGGAAAAAACAAAGGCACTACACAAACCCCCCATGGCACTTTATAATACAGTGCAAGTACAAAATATGGCACAACCTTATGTGTAAAATCCCCAAAATACATGTACAATAGTGTGGCACTTTATCTCAGTGTGTTTACATAGAAGATTGCTTACAAATGATGCTCAAAATGCCCAAAAAGGACAAAAAATTGGAAATACATGAAGAACAGAAAAAAATGAAGCATCCCATGCAAACAAGAAGTTCCCAAGAGCTAATATGTCTAGGTAATTCACTAGAGTGTGGAAACACAAAAAATTGAATAAAATTTACCTGGAGTGAAATCTGGAAAATTTGCATGGATGGAACTGAAGAGCTCTGAAATACGGTTCCAACCCCGCTAAGATCGCAAAAAATAGAGAAACTGATCAAAAGTTATGAGCTAGGGACTGAAAACAGCTCCTCTGACTTCAACTAGTTGTAGAATGCACCAACAGAAAAATGAAGTAAGACCCACACCACTGGAAAGTTGACGAAACCTGCTTTCCGACGATATCTTGTTTTCCAAAAAATGATATCGTATGCCCAAATTACAGCCTCTGGAAGAAAATAGCTCCAAAGGGGAAAAAACATAGTGCAAGATTAAATTTGACAGCCAAATAGCCGTTGACGGATTTACACAAGTGGGCTTATTTTGGAAAAAAATTGTTTTTTAAAAAAACAATAAAAAAAACTTTACAAAGTATTTATTTTTTGTTAAAAAATATATATAAAACATTGATTTTTTTTTAAATCATAAAAAAAGAGTTGCAATGGAAGGTACCGCATGCGGTGTTTAGTACCTAAACAGACTGGCAGGTATGTACCTTCCAGGTAATTTCTTTTTAAAACAAAACTTTTTTTAAATCAAAACTGCAATTTTAAAAGTTTTCTAAAAAATTTCAATGATTTTTAAAAAATTTGCAAAAAAATCAAAATGATTTAAAATTTAAAAAAAAAAAAAAAAATCACCTCAAACTACGTGCAGACAACGAACAGGGTCGTATGGATAATTTTTTTTTGCCTCACAAACAACTAACACCAAATATAGTCAAGTTTATAGTCGATCTTTAGGTTTTTGGCAACTCCGGATGCAACGGTGAGGTCCGTTTGGGCTCAAAGTGCTCTGAAAAATTGAGCACCCCTGAATTTGGCAAAAAAATCCCTTTCTTCAAACCCTCACAGATCTGACAAACATAAGCCAATTTTGACAAAACAAAGGCCGATCTTGACTATTCTGGCAGCTCTTGATTCAATGGAGAGATCTGATTTGACCTTGGATGCACTGAAAATGCCCACCTCTTTGGATAAAAAAAGGAAAACTCCAAACCCTTGAAGCTCCAAAAAATCCTTCAAAACACAAACACGAAGCAGCAGGTCTGGAGCTCTGATACCATATAGAAGTTGAGAAAGCCAACTTCATAGACCCCGAAGATCACCTGCATGCAAATAACCTATTACAGAAAAGAAGAGATGGAGAGAAAAAAACAAGGGTGCTCTGCAAGCTTCAATAGATATTGCATTGATTGAATTTAAATAATTACAAAGATCAATCCTTAAAAGGAGATCATGCAAAACCTAAAAGTAACCCTAATAGGTAGACATTTAATAATTAATATAATTATTAAATGTCACAATATGCAAACTAAAGTGAAATATTAAGAGAGGAATAAAGGTAACTTAATTAACATGATTTAGTTAAAACCTTTACTCTAACACCTGGTGTTGAAGATGTGATTTGGAATTTGAAGTGTCAATCAGCAATACACGATGGGAGATAAACATAATCAAGGGAGGGCCTCAATCCAACATCTGAGATCTCATCACGTGAATGCTCACATCACTGATAAGACTCCTAGAGGAAGAAATATATCAGTGATGAGTGGTTGCTTCCAAATAAGAGGTGATTAAGCAAAATAAGAGGCAACATGGCAGCATCTTGAGGACATCATTTAAAGCAAAGGAGAAAGTAGTGAGGTGAAAAGATAGCCACTGATATGGTTCTAAAGTGAGATGATCAATGACTAGGGTTTAAACATGAATGACAAGTGTTAATTCACTCACGTGAGCTTTCCATCAACCATTAATGGTGTTACACTCCATTTTCTGGCCATAAAGAATGTAGTTGGCTTGTTTTCCTCATATTTGGAATTGCTTAGGAGTAGAGAAGACAACCAAAGTCTAAGGAAATAGCGCAGAGAGCTTCAACAAATAATTGTAGAGGTGTTAGCATCAATTTTTCACCCGAATAATAAAATTGTCATATCATTTCTTGCCAATTGTATTAAATTGTGCTAGTCTGGAAATTAGTAAGGAGTTTGAAAGATAAATGTACTTAGGTTTTACTCATTATGAGTTTCCAATTGGGTAGTAGGGATTGCATAAGGTTTGGGAAGGTTTTGTTCTATGAATTGTTGCCTAAGAATTGAAACCTGGTAGGTCTCTTTGTTAATTAAAAATTGTAAACCCTAGCCTTGCCACATTGTAAAAATGAGTGAACCAAAACCTAGTGAGTCTAGCATTAGACCTAAGAGAAAACCCAAGAAAAAAAGAGTTAAGAAACCCAAAAATTAGGATGTCACATATACACCTAAGCCAGAGGTGCCAAAAGCACCTGTAAATCCCAAAGCTGAGAAGAGGTCCCGTGAAAGATTCATGGAAGGTGTAGCTGAGGATGTGAAAGAGGGAGGGTCACATATTGGAAAGAGGCCCATATGGTAGGCCGTTGTGACAAGCAGGTCAATTGACCTTGCTGGTGGAATTGGACAACCAACTCAGCCACAAAGTGGATGTGAATAGTTTCTATATACATTTAACAGAAGGCATGCCAGGTGGCCAACTAGACATTTGTGGGGTTTAAACCCTGGAAAGTTAGTTGTACCAAATGTATTTTTGGAAGTTGATATAATGGAAGCATTGGGAAAACATTATGATCCTATGGATAGGAAGATAAAAAGTTAGAATGGTAGTTTAATCCTTGAAGTCACAAGGGATAAAATTGTAGAGGTTTTCAAATTGAACCCCAATTATACAATTGGTGTTAGGCATTAAGAATTGAGTCATGAATATGTGCAAAGTAGGTATGCTTTTAGGAAAAAATTCCTCATAAGGCATAGAAAAAGTGGTAAGGGATTTGGTCCTACAGAGTTGAAGCCCTTCAAGTGTGAAGAATTTGTTGATTATTTCAAGAACACCTATTATTGTCTCAATCAGGTCTTGGGCCACAATTTTGATGCAAGAATAGTTGTAGACCTATTGGTTATGATAGTTGATATATAGAAGTGGAACTCTAACATAGGATTTGATTATGCTTCTTATCTTGCAGAGGAGATGCATAAGGGGATCATTGCTTTGAAGAAAGTAACTATCCCACTGGACTTCTATCATTACTCCTTGTTGATACACATGATCTTGTATGTTGGACAAGACAAGTGGAAGAAGGATAAAGGTGAGGTAGTTGGATAATGAGAATAACCCTTTTCTTGTCCAAATGTGGAAACATATTTGGGATCAAAATTGTACCAATTCACACTTCGTGCTATTTTGCAATGTCATCAGATATGGTATCTTGGAAATTTTGGGTATTCCACCCATGTATTGATTATCAAAAGTTATCAGGGATATTATGCACCCTAGGGATGTAGAAGGATCGTCGATGAATCATAATTGGGTTGATTGGTTTCTACACTCAGAGTATACATTGATCAAAGCCTATGGAGATAGGGTGGCACCTCATTGTTTTCATTTGTATGTCTCAGATAGATTGACATTTATGAAGCTAATGTGGTAGCTTGATTTTATGGATTAAGAGTTATTCATAAATCCTAGGAAGGGTTTTGTAATCGTGCGACAATGTGCTTTTTGCTACTTCAATGCTACTGCTAAGGAGGCATATGAGAAGTTTGGAATAATGGTAAATAACATTAGGATGCCTATGGATGAGGTTAGGAACTTTGACCTAGAGGTTTTGTGAATGAGAAGAGAAGAAGCAAGGGTGTGTCTAGTTTTTCTCATGATTTTCTATATTCTGACGATGTTATAAGAAATCTAATGAATGATGGAGTAGTCAACCAAAGAAATAAGGAGTGGACTTCTATTTGTGCCATGGAGGAAGAGATCATAAAAAAAAATTATTTTTATGTAAGCCCATATGATGAAATTGAGAACCCATTGAAGAGGGCTATGAGAGAGATAAATGATTACTAAAGTGGAGAGTTTAGAGTAAATTTCAGGGAAGCTACTGAAAGAGCACAAGCTATCCTAGAGCAATAGCCTCATACTATGGACATCCCTAAGAAACTTGTTGAGATTTAGGGAGAAGGCGTTGAGGTAAGCGGGGAGGAAGAAATGACAGAACATGTGCCTGGTGCTAATGAAGTGGAGAGAAGATTCCCTTCTCCAAAGATCAATGATGTTCTTTATTCAAAAACTCCTCAAGATATAATTGTAAAATGGGAGTATGATGAGAAGGACGATGATGATCCTAGGATCCATCTTAGCAGGAGGAGGCAAAGAGAGCAGAGGAAGATAAAATCATGGCTGCAATAACAGCCATCACTCCTAATGAAACCAAGAAAATTGTTGTTGAGAGTGTAGTCATGTTGCTTCTAGGATGTACCCTTACATCAACCATTGCACTTGATGCTATTAGGAGAGACCCACATGCCTTTGTATCTAAGTAACACTTTGATAGCCAGGTATTTGGACCTGGCTACAACCCTAAATTACACACTCTAGAAATTTGGTCCATGGCACCCAACACTGGAAAGCACGAGGTTGCCAGACCTATAGAAGAGGTCATTGGTGCAATGGTGGTAAATAGAGCTACAGATATAACTCCTATTCAGGAAACAAATCTGACTGTGTATGCTGCAATTCTTAGTGTTGATACTGCCCAAATCTCCCAATACATGTATGATGCAATGTTAAAAGATTATAATAAAATGCTAGATACACTATCTCTAAGGATTCGGGATTTGAATAATCAGTTGAAAACAGAGAAGGATAATATCAAGCAGGCCAAACTGGAAATAGTGAAAGTGGCTAATGATATCTTTGAGGATTTCTTGAAGAATAGAGTGACCAAGTTGGTTAATAGACCTACTGATGTGTGGGCTGCATACAAGAATATTCAGGAGGCAAATGTTGAATATTTGCAAGCTCAAAAGGCTTTTCAATCTGAGTGGAGCAAGAGGAGCACTAGAGTAGGAACATTGAAGGAGATGATGTCCAAAATGTAGGAAGATCTTGAAGCTCCTACTCATATTCCTAAAATATTGCAATCCATTGATTTGATTAATGAGATAAGAACTTTCCATGGAAAGTTGTGAATGCAACTCCAAAACATGAGAATGTTTAGGGAAATGGAAGAGCATAGTATACCTAAAATATTGGATGACAAAGGTGAGTCGATGGAGTTTACTAAATGGAAGCATGAATTGGGAGAGTGGCTTCCATAGGCTAAGATGATGTTAATTGTGATTGATTACTTTATGTTGAACCCCCACATTGACAACATGACTGGAGTTGAAGCAAGGATAGATACTTTCATCAAAGAAGCCAGGGAGTTAATTGATGCGAGATATAATCAACACGTTGCAAAGGTGCATAACTTGTTGAACATGAAACATCCCACTGAAGATGAATATAATACATGGTTGGAGAAGTTCATAGAATGAGTTTGTGTTGAAAGGTGATAAGAAGCATGGTGATTAATAGATGGGAATGAAACAATACATAGCCTAAAAATAGTACATATTAGGCTTTTTTTGAAGTATTGCAAAATTTTGTTCTCTCCCCATCATGAAGATTGGTGGCATGAATGCTAACTTGGATGGTCAGTCTTCCTTCTTTTTATTTCTTTTTATGCTTTAGTGTTTTGTTGATTGGGCACGCATGTGGTTGAAAATTTTGGCTAGTGAGGAAGATATTTTGGAGGTGTTGCAATGAATGAAAGGTTCCTTTTGGAAGGTGGGTGTATCTTCCTCAACAAATGAAAATGATTTTTGTCTTATGGATTTTCCCCCCACTTTGCAAAGTGCAAATATAACTGTATGGGGAATTTTGAAATTGAAATGAAATTGTAGGTCAAATGCAAATGTGACTTAAATTGTAATGTGGCCTGATGCTTGTTGCTCCCATGTTTCTATAAATGGGAATTCAAGGCTAATTACATGGGTCTTTTGATGGTTAAGCAATTTTGAGCTCATGTATGAGTAATTTTGGTAATTTTGAAGCACAAAGAAATAGATCAGTTTTGAGTCTTAGGAATGTATTCAGACCTGTAATATGCTTAATGATTTGACAATAGCAATGGTGTATGGATGATAATTTCATATCCTAGATTAGTTTCTCTCCTTTGTAATTTTGTATTACAGATTTTGAATAAATGGATAAAGGTTCATTTATTCAATTTCAATCACTCAAGATGAATGTGTGATTTTATGTTTGCTTTAGTTCAAAGAGCTAAGTTCTTAAATAGGATCATGGATTTGTAAGTAAAATTTAAGAATTGTTAAGCAGTTTCTATTTCTGGATACATCGAGTTGATATATTGCAAAGTAGTATATTGATAATCTTTAAATACTTGTTTTCATTGCTAATGTTTTGCAATTTATTGCACATGTGAGCCCATAGCCCTTAGATAAAGCACTAGTCCAATTATTTGGTTATCTTCGATGTTAGTGAGCCTACCTGTACCTGATAAAGAACAAAAATCTTTACGAAATTTTTTGACACAGCTGTAATTGCAGTATAGTTGTATGAAGTACTACTCATTCCTTGCTTTAGGTACAATTTTTTAAAGGGTAAGCCAAATCCTTAAATAATTTTTTTTATTTTCATTTGATAGGAATGTATCTATTTGTTTCAATTTTTGTGATAAAATGGAATAAGAGTATCATATAGACATTGTCAGGATCACCCTCCTAGGTTTCACAAAACACAAAGAGTAGAGGTATAGCCTAGCAAGCTAGTACCTATTCATTGGCCAATCCTCATCACTATTTACCATTGAATTGTGTAAAATTCATAGATAGTGAATGAGAAAAAGTTTGGTTCTAAAAAAATAACCAACACATCCCATTTGGTGAGTGCCAAATTTGGTGCTCTCCAAATGTTGCATTACATTTGGTGAGTGCCAAATGGATTTCATTGGAAAAAAACTAACTTCACTTTCTATTTGTCTCTCTCTACCCTACTTTGATAAGGCTTAGAGTTTATAGTTTATGATCGATGATGGATATTCAAGGTGTTACCTTTCACTCCCTCTCTACCTCCTTCCTACTTAACCAATACTTACCCTATTATCTCTCAACCCTCTCTAGGTCTCTCCTACCCTCTCTACCTTGCCTTCCCTCCTTAACCTCATTTCCATCCTTTCCTCCCTAACTCTCTCTTCTATTTCCCTTTGTTAGTGTTTCTCACCCATCTCTCTCCTTTCTCTTGATCACTACCTCTCCCTCCCAACCTCTCTCTCTCTCTCCCCATCTCCAAGTCTCTCCCTCCTTGTCTCACTACCCACCTCTTTGTTCCCTCTATCTCCCACCTCTTTCTTCTCTCTCTCCCCATCGCTAAGTCTCTCCAACCTTGTCTCATTACCCACCTCTCTCCCTCTTCTATCTTCCATCTCATTCTTCTCTCTTGTCTTCTCTCTTCCTCCCCTCTATAGGTCATCACCTATTTATGTCCTCCTCCTTATGTCTCTCACCCCCTCCATGTGTACCTCTCCCTCCATCACTTTTTACTCCTCTACCAATACTTCTCTTTCACTCTTTTTCTCTTCTTTCTCTCCCCTCTCTAGGTCTCACCCACTCTCTCCTCTACATTTCCTTCCCTCCTTACCCCATCTATATCCTTTCCTCCCCACCTCTCTCTTCTTCTCTCTCCCTCTATTATTGTTACTTTCCCATCTATCTCCTTTCTCTCAATCACTACCTCTTCCTCTCATCCTCTCTCTCTCTCTCTCTCCCCATATCCATGACTCTCCCTCCTTCCCTCTTTACCTCTCTACCTATCCCTCCTTGTCTCATTACCCACCCCTCTCCCACCCTAACTACCATTCCTTCCCTCCTTAGGCTTTAAAGGTTTAGGGTTGAGGGATTAGGATTTAAGGTATAGGGTTAAGGGATTAGGGTTGAGGGATTAATGTATAGGTTTTATGGTTGATGGTTGAGGGTTAAGGGTTTAGGGTTGAGGGATTAGGGTCGAGGGTTGAGGGTTTATAATTTAAGGTATAGGGTTGAGGGATTAGGGTTGAGGGTCTAATTTATAGGGTACAAGGTTTATAGTTGAGGGTTCAGGGTTCAAGGATTAGGCTTGAGGGTTTAGGGTACAATATTGAGGGATTAGGGTTAAGGGTTTAATGTATAGGGTAGAGGGTTCAGGGTTGAGAATTTAAGGGTTGAGGGTAGAGGGATTAGGCTTGAGGGTTTAATGTATAGGGTTGAGGGTTGAGGGTTAAGGTTTTAAGGGTTTAGGGTTTAAGGGTTGAGGGTTGAGGGTTTAAGGGCTAAGGGTTGAGGTTTGAGGGTTTAAGGGTTGAGGGATTATGGTTTAAGGTATAGGTTTGAGGGATTAGGTTTGAGGGTTTAAAGTATAGGGTAGGGGTTTTAGGGTTGAGGGTTGAGATTTTAAGGGTCGAGGTTTGAGGGATTAAGGGTTTAAGATTTTAGGGTTTAAGGGTTGAGGGTTGAGGGTTGAGGTTTTAAGGGCTGGGGGTTAAGGAATTAGGGTTTAAGGATTGAGGATTTAAGTGTTGAGGATTAAGGGATTAGGGTTTAATGTATAGGGTAGAGGGTTGAGGGTTAAAGGTTTAAGGGTTTAAGGGTTTATGGTTTAAGGGTTGAGGCTTGAGGGATTAGTGTTTAAGGTATAGGGTTGATGGTTTAGGGATAATGATTAGGGTTAAGGGTTGATGGATTATGATTTAAGGGTTAAGTGTTGAGGGATTAAGGTTTAAGGTATAGGGTTTAGATATTAGGGTTGAGGGTTTAATGTATAAGGTAGAGGGTTGAGGGATTAGGGTTTAAGGGTTGAGGGTTAAGGGATTAGGGTTGATGGTTTAATGTATAGGGTAGAGGGTAGATGGTAGAGGGATTAAGGGTTTAAGGTTTAGGGTTTATGGGTTGATGCTTACGGGTTTAAGGGTTGAGGGTTGAAGGTTTATGGATAGGGAATATGGTTGAGGGTTGAGGGATTAGGGTTTAAGGTTTGAGGGTTGAGGGATTAGGGTTTAAGGTATATGGTAGAGGGTTTAGGGTTGAGGGTTTAATGTATAGGGTAAAGGTTGAGGGTTTAAGAGTTGAGGGTTGAGGGATTAGGGTTTAAGGGTTGAGGGTTTAAGGGTTAAGAGTTGAGGGATTATGGTTTAAGGGTTGAGGGTTGAGGGATTAGGATTTAAGGTATAGGTTTGAGGTTTGTGGGTTGAGGGTTTAAGGGATTAGGTTTTAAGGTTTGATGGTTGAGGGATGAGGGTTAGGGGTTAAGGGTTTAAGTGTTGAGGCTTGAGGGTTTAGGTTTTAAGGGTTGAGGGTTTAAGGGTTGAGGGTTGAGGGTTGATATTTTGAGGGTTGAGGGATTAGAATTTAAGGGTTGAGGGTTGATGGAGGAGGGTTTAAGGGTTAAGGGATTAGGGATTAGGGTTTAATGGTTGATGATTAAGATTAGGTTTTAAGGTATAAGGTTGAGGGATTAGGGTTGAGGTTTGAGGGTTTAAGGGTTAAGGGTTGAGGGATTAGGGTTTAAGGGTTGAGGTTTGAGGGTTGAGGTTTAGGGTTGAGGGTTTAGGGTTGAGGGTTGAGGGTCTAAGGGTTGAGCATTGTGGGATGAGGATTTAAGGGTTGAGGGTTGAGGGATTAGGGTTTATTAGTTGATGGTTGAAGGTTGAGAGTTTAAGGGTTGAGGGTTGAGGGATTATGGTTTAAGGTATAGGGTTGAGAGTTTAATGTATATGGTAGAGATTTGAGGGCTGAGTTTTGAGGGTTTAAGGGTTGAGGGTTGAGGGATTATGGTTTAAGGGTTAATGGTTGAGGTTTGAGGTTTTAAGGGTTTAGGGTTGATTATTATAGTGTTCAGGGTTGAGGGTTAAAGGGTTGAGGTTTGAGGGATTATGGTTTAAGGGTTGAGGGTTGAGGGATAAGGATTCAGGGATTAGGGTTTAATGGTTGAGGGGTTGAGGGTTTAAGGGTTTAAAGGTTGAGGGGTTGAGGGTTTAAGGGCTTAAAGGTTGAGGGTTGAGGGTTGAGGGATTAGGGTTTAAGGGTTGAGGGTTGAGGGATGGGTTTTAATGGTTTAGGGTTGATGGATTAGGGATTAATGGTTGAGGGTTGAGGGTTTATGGATAGTGATTAGAGTTGAGGGTTGAGGGATTAAGGTATAAGGGTTGGGGGTTGAGGGATTAGGGTTTAAGGGTTGAGGGATTAGGGTTTAAGTTATAGGTTTGAGGGTTGAGGGTTGAGGGTTGAGAGTTGAGGGCTTAAGAAATGAGGGTGGAGGGTTCAGGGTTGAGGGATTAGGGTTTAAGGGTTGAGGGTTGACAGATTAGGTTTTAAGGTATAGGGTTGATGGATTAGGGTAGAGAGTTAGGGGTTGAGGGTTGAGGGTTTAAGGGTTTAAAGGTTTAATGGATTAGGGTTTAAGGTATAGAGTTTAGGGATTAGGGTTGAGGGTTGAGGTTTAAGGGTTTAAGGGTTGAGGCTTTAGGGTTGAGGGATTAAGGGTTGAGGGCTTAAGGGTTTAGGGCTTAAGGGTTGAGGCTTGAGGGTTGAGGTTTTAAGGCTGTGAGTTTAAGGTTTAATGGTTGAGGGTTGAAGGATTAGGGTTTAAGGGTTGAGGGTTGAGGGATGAGGGTTGAGAGATTAGGATTTAAGGGTTGAGGGTTGAAGGATTAGGCTGAGGGTTACAGGGCCAAGGGTTTAGGGTTTAAGGGTTTAATGGTTTAGGGTTTAAGGGTTGAGGGATTAGGGTTTAAGGTTTGAGTGTTGAGGGATTAGGGTTTAAGGGTTGAGGGTTGAGGGATTAGGTTTCAAGGTATACGGTTTAAGGGTTTAGGGATTAGAGTTTAAGGGTTGAGGGTTTAAGGTTTGAGGGATTAGGGTTTAGGGCATAGGGTTGAGGCATTAGGGTTGAGATATTAGGGTTGAGGGTTTAATGTATAGGGTAGAGGGTAGAGGGTTTAAGGGTTTGAAGGTTGAGGTTTTAAGGGTTGAGGGTTTAATCATTATCTACCTCTCTATCCCTCCTTATCCATCTCTATGTCTCTCACTCCTTGTCTCATTACTAATCCTCTAGGTCTCTCCCACTCTTCTCTCTTATCCTTTTCATTATCAATAAAGATCATTAAACCTATCCATCCATTCTTTGCTACTCTGCTAGGTCTCTCCCATTCTTCTCTCCCCTTTGTAGGTCTCCATGTAGGGTGAAGGCTTTCATAATTATAAATTATTTTATAGTACATTTTATGCTCACTAAATTGCAAAGCCTCCAAACATCACATTTGGTGCTTGCCAAATTGGAAGGCTATTTTGCAACACATTTTACACTCACCAAATTTCCTTTGCCAAAAATGGTAAGAAAGGGATTTAACCTGTGATATGGGTCCACAATTCGCTACCTTTATTTGGTTCTATGCTTTCTCTAATAGGAAAATGCCTTTTTTATGTATTTGACTTGTTGTAGTACCATAATATGCTTGCTCCATGACCTTTCAAGAGCACCAATTTTCTTGTTGGACAACATAAAAGAATATAATTTGAAGTTTCTACATCATATTTGATTATCTTAGGTAATATATTCATTTTTGTAGAATTGAAATGCTTAGAGTTTTTTTGTTTAGTTTTGACAATACAAACCATTCCTTTCATAATTTTATTGATCATAAAAGTTTTACATAGAATTCAACATTGAATAAGATGGAAGTTGCATATAAATTTAAACTTTTAGGAGTTTGAAGAAAAATATGAAAAATAGATGAATTCATGTAAAAACATGCTTATGTATTCCATTTGCATTGCTTATAGTAGTCCATTTCCATCATGGTTAGTGGAATTCACTCTTTTTCATTGTAGCTAGATCAATTTGTATGGGTTTTTTACTTGGTTACAAAGAAATCCCAAGATAATCCGTTTGTGCTTGTCCAATAAGATTCATTTGTGTGATTTTATCATCATGTTCTCTACTATTTTCTTACTTTCCTTTTAGTTATGAACTATTAGTGCATGTTGATTAAACCCTTTAGGGAAAGTTTCCAAGAGTTGTAGGTGAATAGGTAGATTAAGATAATTTATTTTTAATGCATGTCTAGGGTTATAAACCTAGTGATTAGAGATCAACTTGTTCCATTCAATAAGACATTAGTAATGGATATAATATACCTCTTCCTCCATTAGTTGCATATTTTCCTTTGCTTGTCACATGATCAATTTCTTTTCATTTGTTTTTTTATCAATTGACCTTAAAAACAATTTGATTCACTCTACATTGGCTAGAATGTAGGTGGATTTGGAAATTGTAAAATGATTAAGAACACTATATTTATCCTAGAAACCACCACTATAATGAAGAATTAATAACACTATATTTATCCTAGAAACCCCTTAAGAGACAAAATACAGACTATGGCAATTGCAATTGCCTACTACCTATATTAATTATGTAGCAAATTATCATATTCAATGAGTGTACAATGTGAGACCCCACCCTTTGTGATCCTATTGAGTCTATGCATTTTGATGTTTCTTGTCCAATATTCCACGTGCCTCCATGTTGAATATTATTCCTGAGTTAGGAGTGATGGTTGTTGCTTGATTTATTTTGGATAAGGTTAACTATGGGTAATGTGTTTTCTCTATGATTACTAGATGTGTTATTTTATTTGATTATGCATGTGTATGTTGAAGGAGATGTTCATCCATGATGAGATAGGGATTATCCAATTGCTAGTAGTGGCACTATGTATATCAAATGTATTAAGTTATAAGGGTTGTTGGTGACTGGTAATTAAATTACTTATGTATGAAATTTTTTGTGATTAATCATTTTGTTTCATATGATATCATCTAGTATGATCTTTTGGTGATTTTGGATGATTATGAGACTCAGTTTTTTGTTGATGTGTATTCACATAATGAGGATGGTATTTGATATGATATTAGATTTCATGATTTATGATTGGATTGGTGCATATTTTGGAAGGTATGGATGTAATTTTGGATGTTGTGTTTTACATTATATATGTAATAGTCTTGGTATGGTTATTTGATTAATGTGTTTTAAAATGAAGAATTATATATGAAATTTTATGTTAGATTAGTTGATTTGTGTTGATAAGTGAAATGACGTATATATATATATATATATATATATATATATACATATATATATATATATATGCAAATATTTCTATCATACTGACACATCTTGTTGAGTGTACAGGGACTTCTAATACCAATGGAATTGAGGGGATTCACTTAGCCACTTTAAGTTGTGAAAAATGGGACCTTGGCATAGGATCCTATGGGTTATTGATTTTTTTGTTGAGTTATGTGGTTTTCATGTATGGCGTACATTATGTATTATGTGCTTATGTTTCATGTGAGTTTTAAATTTCAAATTTGAGAAAAGTGAATTTTAAAGTGTTTCTAGAGGGGTCTAGGGTGTGTTTTGTGTGCTAAAAGTTGGCCTAGGACCTAAAGATATAGGTAGGAAGGTTATTTTTGTTATTTGAAATATTTTTAAAAGTGTTTTACCCCTCCTTTTGTCCCCACTCATAAAAGTGACGAAAATGGAGGGTGGTTAAGTGGTTGAGGTGGTTATGTGAGGGAGTTATTCTTCCTTTTCTTTGAAACCTCTTCCTCCTTATGGAGAGGAGAGGGGTTACCTTGCTTATTTTGTTCTTTGCACTTTTGTGATCTTGGTTTTTGGGATATTTTGGGAGAAGAAGAGGAGATTGTTAGAGAGAGGAGGAGACTATCCATCCAAGAGAGTCTACCATTGTTGGGATTATAACATTTGGAGGTATTCTTCTTCTTTAATATTTGTAGTAATATGTTGTGATTTCTTAAAGGTGATTTTGATTTGAGAGTTTCTATTTGAGGTTTTATTTTGATGTGATGTATCCTATTGTATGTATTGTATCATTTTTGTGTGATACTTTTAAGGGAGTTGAATCTCTCTTGTATAGAGGATCCTTTGGTCCTCCATGTGTAGGGGTTTTGAGTGGGAGTAGCTCCCTCACATTAGGGCTTTTCATTTTTGGGATAAGAGTATCTCGTTTAGGTAATGGCCATTACCTAGGTATGAGTACCCTTGCATCTAATGGATACGGCTATCCCATTGTATATTTTTGGGAGGAATAAGGGTGTTGATTTGGTAGCAATTTTTGTGGCATTGGTGTGGTGTTGTGGTGGTGATGGTGTGGAGGTTATGTGGAGTATTATTATGGAGATGTAATTATGATGTTTGTATATATGTTACCCATGTCTAGTTGAGCCCCTACTCCCCCTAAGTGGTTTTCCCTTGTGGAAAACCAATGTGCTAGATATGTGTCTTGTGAAATTGGGAAGGGGTTGATATGATGTTTTGTTTTGTGTATATGTGAAGTACCTTTGTATTACAAGTGTTTATGTCTTCTTTTGAGTTGTCTATGTGGCTAAGTGAATACCCCCTTCTTGGGGGTGGGTTGTTCTATGACCCTATGATTGGGTGGAGAGCCCATTGTTTTTTCTATGCTTGTTCTTTCAAATTTCTTATGGAGTTCTTAGAGATGCTTGGGGAAGAAGGAGATGATGTGTTGGATTTCAAAGTCTTTTTACTTGGTCTTGCATTTTGATACTTCAAGTTTATAATCCTTGCAAGAGTTGTAAACTTTTCCTTTGAAAGGGTTATCAGAATGATGTCTCTAATTGCATTCAAATATTTTTTTTTAAGCTAAGTTTTCATGGAGGGAAGATTTCATGTGTCATTTGCATTGTATTTTATTGCTTACATACATATATTTACATTTAATTTGAAAAGAAGTTAAAAAGGATGTGTTAGAATACATTTTAATTCTATTCCTTTTAGAAGTAGAAATAAATGGTGTATTTGAAATGGAATTGCAATGTTAAGGTAACAAAGTACTATAAAGTGCAATTTCATGTTTTGTTTGAATAAGTGAATGCAAGGGTTTTCTTGAGCATGCAAATAGATTAAATGCTACATAAATTCCATATAGTCAAAATAAGGTTTAGATTTTTATTTATCTACTTTGATATTGTATGCAATCGAAATAAATTAAAAAATAACTTGTGTGCAAATCTATTCTTAAGATTTCGATATGATTCTTTGGAAATGGAAAAAATAAAAATAAAGCTTATGTATTGTTGAAAATTCAGTATGCTAGTAATGTATGGATGAGGAAAAATTCTTGGTAAATGAACTTAGTTCTTGTTCTTTTTAAAGTAGAACATCATTCTCTCTACCCATTAATGCTTAGTATTTGTGAATAAATTGGAACTATCTGCAACATTTTTCACAATTCTGAAGCTATTCATCCTTCCTACATAGGAACCCAGCGTAGGAGTTGCTCAAGAACTAGTGTTTTTAGAATTCTAAACAGTTATAATAAGTTTTAAGTAAAATAAAACCAGATCTGAACTAAGTCTGAGGCATCCCATAGTGCGACCAGCAAGACCTTGAGTTGCCCTCTGCTAGGCCGTCTATTGCATAGAACTCAGTAGCGTATGCGTGGGGAAAGGAAAAGCATGATAAAATGAATCTTGTCTCTAACTTTTGAACTTAGAGAAAATTCAGATATCTTTCTTCCCGCCACCATAGAAGGGGGAGAGATAGGATTTAGTTCTGAAGTTGTGCCTAACACTTAGATATTAATGTGTCAGTGATTTATTCCAAACCGATTAGCCAGTTAAAGTGTGGCACTGCAATTTAATGAATTTTCATTGGTAAGCTTTCTTTGGAATCTGAGCATACAACTCTCCCATCGCTACCTCCAAAGTCTCGATCGACTTCCATTATATCTTCCATGGGGGTCGTGATGTCCTCTGAGTTCGGCCAGTGAAGCCTGTGAGTCTGCACTGAGTAAGCCTTGATTAAACGAATTCATCCCTGTGCTGTCAGCATTACACAAGATATATAGGCTTAAGTCATCTTTGTCTAGGCATGAGAAGAATGTTAAGTAGACGCCTGGAACATATCATCTTGTCTCTACAATGATTCAAGGGAAAACTTGCATGGGTATCCTGCAATAAGAAACTGAATGAGGTTATTGTTGTTAAAGGAATATTGTTATGTTAAGGCTTGGGTTAAAGTCTGAGTTTGTATTTAGGATTGAGTGTACTTCCTTATTGTTGGTTTAGTTTGGTCAGAGATTCACATTAATCCTTACAATAGTATCATGTTGGTTTCTCCTAAGTCATGTATAAAGAGGTAAGGGGTTGCGGGTGTAGTAAGGTAATCAAATGAACTTGAGGGTAAGCGAGTATAATAGTTTGCCGATCTGTTTTAAAGGGGGATTAAGATATCATCTTTTAATTTGTCCTCCTCTGAGTTGCGTAGGTTTCAAATAAGTTGTAATGGTTGGTTGATTATAATGTAGACCTTTTTTTGGGTCTTTAATGATTTAGCATCTAATCAACTTAGGTTCTTGGTGTAGACACCTAAAAATGGTCGGAGAATCTAATTAATTAAATATGATTTATTTGATTAATTAATCCTAAATTCATCTACTTAGTAAATAAATAGAAATATTTATTTATATTAAGTTTACTATTAGTTCTTCTATTTTATCATATTATTTCTCTCTTAATTAAATAAACAAAATTAAATACTTTGTTTTATTTAATTATTACCATTATTATTTATTCTATACTTTATTCATCAATTCTATCTTAAAATTAAATACTTTGTGTTATTTAATTTAATTATCCTTTTCCTCCTATTTTAATTTAATAAAAAACTTTTATAGTTTGTTTTATTAAATTATTTATCTCTCTTTTTGGTAATTTGAATAAATCATAAAATATTCAAATAAATGCATAAATCAAATCCTTTTATTCACTCACCAATAAAATTAGATTTTTCAAATCTAATTAATGCAACTGGCATTTACGGGAAAAGCCTCGAGGACAAACCTGCATGCAATCCTCTCAATCTTCTGCTTCAAATCTTTCCTCTCATCTTGCCTGGTGTTTTCATGGGGAGGAACAATTCTCCATGATCAGCTCCACCTTCTCATCTTGTACCATTCAAATCCCCAGATTGAATCTCAGCCTTTGTTGTGTTACCCCTGTGCAAAACTGTTGCCGGAAATTTATATATACAGCCTTCTGAAACATCAAAATCATCCAAGAATTATCATTTTTTATGCAAACTTACTCTACAGGAATTAGTACTCAAGCAACCAAACAATCATAAGCATTAGCATTAGCATTTTAGTATCATCATAGCATTATGGCATCAGTAGATTTCATATCACGACAACATCATTAGTTTTTACTGTAGGTTCCATTTAGCAGGTTTCATGTCAGGATAGTTTACAGTAGCTTCATATCACTTAGAAATCATTAGTAATCATCACATCATTCCATTTAGCATCCATTTCATTCTCTAGATAGGCATTTTAAACAGTTACGGTGCTTACAAATCTGAGAGCTTCTGTAATTTGATAAATCTTTGGAGATAGGAGACAATGAGACACTTTCAGACTTTTCTTTGTTTTAAATTAGTTTAATTCATGTTTAATCTTGATACAATGTTTCATTAAGAGGTGTATTTTATTGTATTTAGTTTTCATTTTCCACACTTACATTCTGGCGCCCACCGTGGGGCCGTACCCCATGTTTTAACAAGTTTTTCTAGAAAGTTTTCGTATAGGAATCTGGCGTAATCTGTTTTAGCGCGATCGGAAAATTCTATAGCTCTTTTGAGGAAAAGTATAGTGCTTTGAAGGACTGTTCTAGCACTTCTAAGGAAAAGTATAGTGCTTTGAAGGACTGTTTTAGCGCTTCAATTCTACAATCCAGCACAGGTCGACTATAACATCTAGCATCTATTTTAGCGCATTTCTAAAATCCTATAGCGCTTTTGATAAATTTTATAGCGCTTCTGACACTTCTTTTAGCGCATCCAACAAAACATAGTAAAAAAAAAACTCTGTTTTAGCACTTCTGATGAATTCTGTAGCGCTTTTGACCTTTGTTTTAGCGTTTTGACAATCAATCTTAAAATGACCATATCTTAGTCATACAGAGGTCTTTTTCGAAACTTTTTTTTTTGAAATGGGGTAGAATTTCATAAGCTATGAAATGGTGTAGGTATTTATCACTTTTTGTAGAGTTAAAATTTTCAATTTTACATTTAAAGTCAAATCACATTGTAACTTGGTCTAAGTTTTAGGGTTTTTATGCTTAATCATTCATCTAACCCTTATATATTCTTATTTCTTGATCTCATCTAACATTTTTGAGAATTTATTGCAGGTTTTAAGAAGAACATGGAGCATTGAAGTGAAAAAAATTATTTGATATCCATTGTAATAGTGTTTTCAAACACTCATGGGAAAATAACCCATCATATGTTATTTTTCATTCATGCTTTAGGACCAACTAGCATTACTTTGGGCTTAAAATTAACCATCTACACAAGCTTTGTCAATTTTGGTTAAAAAGAACATTAGAAACTCACTGGTTTTTGGATTTGGACTTAAAATGAATCAATCTAGGATAGACACTTCTTCAGTTGGTTTTAAAATGAATCAATCCTAGGATAGTGACATTTTAAATTGGACTAAAATTTATCAATCTAGGGTAGTCACCAAACTTTTCAATTTGGATTTAAAAATGAACACCATGTCTTTTTGTGAAGCAACATCTTCACATATATTAGAAAAAATTTCGTTTGGGCTCTAAAAAATGAACAGGTGGTTTATGTGTTTGAATGGTTGATAAGCATATGCTCTCCCCTTAACTGGGTGATCCAAAAAGCCAGACTCATCCTTTTTATGCATTCTTCAAGTTTTATTACATCCTTTAGAAGGCCTGTCGTAGTGGGAAAAAGTACTCACCCTATAGAAACAACCTAATTGGGTTCAAACCAAAGCCAGGTTTTTCCACCCCACTATAAAATTTAAAGCAAATCTAGGGAAACCCACTTTTTCCAGAAGTGTGTAAGATAACCATCCCTAAAATCCTTGTTCTAAAGGTTGGGAGGTCTCTTGAGGGAGTCTATTATTGCCGCTTTGAAAAAACTCTTTCTAAGAACCTAGTGTAGTATCCAACCGAGTTAGTAACCAGACATTGTAATACTTGCAATGCAAGGGGAGGGAAGAATCTGCCCCCAAGACATTCACCATATAATTTTCAAGGACCGTTTGCTCAAGGGATTGAGAAATCTAACCTTGAGTACACACCTGGAAAAGACAAAAACACGGGTGCCCTCTAGGGGGTGACATGGTTGTGTGAGTCGATGCAATTTTAAGATGTGGGTTGTTGAGTATAATGATGACCTTTTGACTATTAAGAGTGAGTCTGTCTGAAGTGCTTTATTGTTATCAAACTAGTGAAAATAGGACCATGAATGGTTCTTTTGAACATACACTATTTTTTTAGGTTACAACTCTTAAAAACAATTGTCTTCATTTGAGTGTTGTGTATTTCAAAATCATTAAAATCTAGATAAAGATCATCCAAAAAAAAGAAAAAACAACACAAAAGAGTCAAAACAGAATCAAATAATGAAATTTATGATTAGGGATTGGAAATCCACAACATTTGTCAAGAAATCCCTCACAACAAGAATCAAAAATCCAAAGAATAGGAAATTGAAACTCAAACCACCATGGTTGAAATAGATGAGGATAAATTGAATGTTTTATCACATCAAATGAAAAAACTTCAACAACAAATCTGGGATATGCAAAGGGAAACAACCACAGAGAGATATTTACTGCCAGACATCTACCCATATCCTCTTGACCAAACAATGAACATGAGACCTTCTTCACCCAAAGCTACATCATCCAAGTTCAATGTCGTTGAATTTTTGCAAAAGTTCAATAAGCCCAAATCTAAATCCTCAAACACAAATGATATTGAGCAATCTTTCCATGTCATGCATTTATCTCCATCCACCATAAGCCAAAATAAACCTCAAGATTCTCTCACTCAAGTTAACAATTCCATCCAATCATCCTCTTCTATCATATCTTCAACATCCAATGATTCTTGTCAATCTCTCAATCCAAAGCATGCTAGCATAGACTCCCCTACACATCAAGATCAAAATATTCTTTCCACTCCATCCAATGATATCAAAATTCCAAACATTCTTCCAATCTTTGGTCAAGATCCCATTTCTCAAGAATCTTATGATGATCCCCTCCTTTCACTTTTCATCCAAAATAATTCCCTTCCATCTCAAGAGACAAGTATCCTTCCAAGTTCTTCTCCCACATCATCTAATCAATCCATACCATCTCATGATTCTATTGCATCACAAGAGCATGATATTTCTTCCATCCTATCTAATGATGTCTTACCAACTAATGATCAAGATATGATTTCTACAAAATCTCATGATTCCCTTCCTCATCAAGACCAAGATATGCTTCCATTCAAGGATACCCTTTCATCCCATGAAGATGATTATCCTTCTCATGATCAAGATATTCCTTTCATACAACTTCATAATCCTTTTCCAAGTCAAGATCAAAACACCCAATCATCCCCATGCAAGAGCCCACCACACCTATTCAAGCTATCCATGAACCCCACACCTATAAATTGGGATCCTCCACCTTTATCCATTCTGGTTTACTTCCAACACCTATCCTCTCATCCATATCATATCCTCCTCAAAATGGACTCGCATCTTGTTTCACAAACAATACATATCCCATTGGTAAATGAATGTGTCAAAGTATGAATTACAAAGGAAAAGGATTAGTCCTTCATGAGCAAGGTATCCTAGAACCCCTTTCTATTCAAAGAAACCCATATCACCACGACCTTGGTTATACACCTAAGTTTCCTAGTCCATCAAACCTACCATCTATCTTAGGTCCTCATCCTAATCCACCAAACATTCCATCTATTCTAGGTCCTCATCCTAGTCCATAAAACCTTCCCTCTATCCTAGGTCCATATCTTATTTCTCAAGAAAAACAAAGGCACACATCCTTGACGCCCTTTCAAAATTCTACCCACATTAACTCATGTCCATAATACCTCCATATCATTCATCTCAATCCACCCCTCCCATTGCTCTTGGAAGCAATTTGGGTGCCAAATATCAAAAGCTTATATATCAAAATCCACATGTATCAAAGGATCAACATGTCTCCTCGAAGAGACATGCAAAAATAAAAGAAAATTTGATCCAAAATCAAAAGAAAAATCTAAAAGGCCACAAAGGCCCATCAAAGCAAAAAGGAAATTTTCAAAGACCAAAAATGTCCATAAATCAAAAAGAAAAATGTCAAATGCCACAAAGGCCCACAAAGCAAAAAATAAAAGTCAAAAGTCATGTGGATTCCTAAAAGTCTCATAGAAGCAATAAAATCTAAATTGGCATCCAAATTTGCTAATCCAAAAGCTTCCTCCAATTTTCCATCTAATAACCTATCAACAGGCCATCCTTTCCATCTATCCATCAACAATCCTTCCAGCCTCCTATCCATTATCCAACATTCATCCCCCATCGTTCTCCTTTAATCCAAACCTTTGCAAAAGTCCTCTGATTCTTCCATCATATCATTAATCTACCAACATTTAGGAGTCTAATTCCCATTGCCATGGTTTATTAGATGGATATTTGGTTGTGAAACTTGATTCTTAAGTCCTTCCTCCATCTCCCTATCATCCATATCCTATCTTGCATATTCCTCTTACACTCTAGACTTAGGGACAAGTTTCATCCATCTTATCATTCATGGTCATTATCCTTTCTATGCTCATTCCTTACATTTCCACCTTTGATCTTGACAAGGTTAAGGATCTTCTTGAACATCATTTATCGTATCCTATACACTTTATCCATATCTTTCGTACCATATCCTTCACCTTATCTGTATTCCATCATTCTTACTAGATACATCCTTTCTTCCCATCGTTGGTCTTGATGAGAAATAGGGGAAAAATACTTGGGCCTTATGTTTGTATCTTATCTAGTTGATCTTGATCATCACCATTCATTATCTTTATCCTTGCTATTTTCCATTCCATATCTCCTAGCTTATCAAAATCCATGTCACCATGTCCCTTTGTAACCTTGAATCTTATCATGCACATCATATTTGAGCCTAGCTACAAAACATTATCCAATCCTGATATCTTTTGTCAATCAATCATCAAAAATCATCAATATTATCATACTTAGAGGAAATTAGTGATCCTAAGTACTTATCATCATCATTCCTTATAGAATCAATCATTCCTGGCATCTTAATCAATCAACCATTATCATCTTTTGACAAGAGATATGTTGCTTGTGTGACATGTTTTGCAGTGAACCTTTCATTTTGATCTATCATTTATCCATGGTTGTATTACCCCTATTGTGTGGAATCTTGTTCCTTAAATTAGTCATATCATCTCATTTCATCTTAAATATCATAAAAAATCCAAAAAAAAAACAAACAAACAAACAAAAAATCATAAAATCTGAAAAAAGTGCAAGAAAACCTCATGTACATAACCTAGCAAAATAGTTGTGTCTCACCCTAGTTTGGGGGCAAAATTTCAACCTCATTGGGGGCAATAAATATTGAGCTTAACAAAATGGACAAAAGCGACAAAAAGAGCGATCGAAACACAACCCAACATGAAACATCAATCACCATCAGAAACGCATCAAACATCCATATCACAATAGAAAATCCAAAAAAAAAACAAGTCAAAAAGTTGGTCTCAAAAATCCAAAAACATGAGTCTATGTCAGTCAAACTACATGGTCTCTATGTGTATAACATAGGCAAGGCTAATCTTTGATCAAGCCCCCGAGGCCCCTAGGATAGGTCTTTAGGTTAGGTTTGATCTAAAATCTCGAAAACACAAAAAAATCATAAAATCAGGATGGATGATCTAATCTGAATAAATGATTGAATACTATAAGCAAATGTAAGATATGTTGTACTTTTGATCATTATTATCATTTCTTTAGAGGAACTCAATGATGTATTGAACTAGAGAAGCCAAGAAGAAGAAATGGTATTTTTCTTTGTTTGTTGTTTGTAAATTAATCATAATTACTGTGTGAATCGTCGTGGGAAGTTCTCTACAAAGTATCATGGACGACATTCCAATTCACATAGGAAAGTGGTTAATTCTTGTCTATTTTACACAAGAAATGCTCAAGTCATCTCGGTTTAATTATACCTCGATGCTTGTGTTCGCTTGCAATATAAAAAATCATGGAAGTAGTACTCAGGTTATCATGGTCTAAATTATACCATCGATGCTTGTACTCACTTTCAACATTTTAAAAACTCAATGATGATAAAAAGCACAATAAATGGACTGTTAAGATGCCAATGCTTGCATATGTAGATTTGTGTGGTTAAATTAGATTGCATTCATATTAATTTTCCATCTACATTATAGATTTTCCACATCGACTGATGATATCTATATCGACCTACACCAGATGTGGAATCATGTCCCATGTCTTTGGGAAGAACTCTAAAATTTTCCTATTATCATAACATATTGCAAATCAGCAATATTATTAATCAATCAAAAATCAATCAGCCTATTAATCTATTCGGCTTCGGTGATACTTTGATCAAATCTCACGAACGACTATCATTGAACCTCTCCTATCATGAGGTCAATCAATCATCAACCTATCATTTATCTTTGCCTATCATGAGGTCAATACATCAAATCAACCTCACCTATCATGAGGTCAATCATCAAGCATCATTGAACCTCGCCTATCATGAGGTCAATATATACATCGAATCAACCTCTCCTATCATAAGGTTCATCAATCAAACTATAATTATTCTTCACCTATTATGAGGATAATTATCATCACTCAATCATCAGATCTCGCCTATCATGAGGTTGAACATCATCTACTTAATCAAGAGCATCAATCAATATCAAATCAAAGGCTGACACGATTGAAAATCATCAAACACAAGGAGGCTTATTTCCAAGCAACCAAACAAAGGTTGAGTACTCAAGCAACCAAGCAATCATAAGAATTAGCATTAGCATTTTAGTATCATCATAGCATCATGGCATCAATAGATTTCATATCACGGCAGCATCATTAGTTTTTACTGTAGCTTCCATTTAGCAGGTTTCATGTCAGGATAGTATACAATAGCTTCATATCACTTAGAAATCATTAGTAATCATCACATCATTCCATTTAGCATCCATTATGTTCTCTAGATAGGCATTTTAAACAGTTATGGTGCTTACAAATCTGAGAGCTTCTATAATTTGATAAATCTTTGGAGATAGGAGACAATGAGACGCTTTTAGGATTTTCTGTGTTTTAAATTAGTTTAATTCATGTTTAATCTTGATACAATGTTTCATTAAGAGGTGTATTTAATTGTATTTAGTTTACATTTTCCACACTTACACTTGGTTTATTTCAAATCGATATGGCATGATATAAAATATAATCTATTTATGAAAAATATGTTATGGAAGTTATTCAAGTTTAATCATTAGTAAAGATATCAATTGGTTAAATTTAGAAGTCTTGTAATTTAGGAACAATAAAGTGTAATATAATGAGTTGGGACACTTCTTGAAGTTATCCTTGATGCGGGATAACTACTTAGTTTGGAGACCTATGCTAAAAAATGTTGAAAAGACTTCCCTTGTAAGGAATGATTAAAAGTTGTCAGTTAGTTGTTTAAATTTAAATGCCATTTAATAAATGATTGGATCAATATTTTCTATAGAAAGATAAATAACTAGATTCAAGTAATTGCATAGGGAATTAAATAAGGTGTTTTTAATAATAGTAGTAGTAGTAGTGGTAGTGGTAGTGGTAGTGGTAGTGGTAGTGGTAGTAGTAGTAGTAGTAGTATAATAATTAATTTAAGTTAAAATTGGAAACTTACCTTAATTGGGTAAGCATATAGTCTAGAAGAAATTAGAAGGGTTCTCAAAAAAATT
Source organism: Sequoia sempervirens (assembly GCA_007258455.2). Classification (NCBI taxonomy): domain Eukaryota; kingdom Viridiplantae; phylum Streptophyta; class Pinopsida; order Cupressales; family Cupressaceae; genus Sequoia; species Sequoia sempervirens. The sequence continues at coordinate 1,272,285 of VDFB02000010.1, read as the reverse complement.
GATTAAAGGAATTAAACCTTTTTCTTTAATCAAGGAATAAACTAATGAGAATTACTAACCTTATCCAATATGTGAACTGCTTGGTTACCACTTAATTCTTAGCTGTAAGACAAATCTAATGTTAGGCTACAATGTTGGAATGAAAATGTGTTGTTATTGATGTTTCAATAATGCTAGACTATTTCTTAATTGTATTCCTACTTAAAGAATTTTTATGAATTATTATTTCACATTGCTTGTTTATCATTGTTAAATTCTCAATTAGTTTAGTATTATTTTTCAATGTTATGTTCCTAATTGTATACTAGAAGAACGAATTGTAGAAGGATAGGCCTTTGATATGTATTAGAGTCGATGGAGAAAAATCATGCTAGAATAGTTAAAATGATGAGATGAAATTGTAAAAATGATGTCATCAATTTTACTTTAACTTTAGAAATTCAAATTTCCTTAGTAGTAGTAGCAAGTAAAAAAAATTGATAGTTGTGTTTGTTTTAAGTTGGGAAAATTTGGGGCATGACATACAAATGATTGTCTTCAATGTACCCCTTGTTCCATTCAATATGACCTTGGCAATGGATGTAATCTACCCCTTCCTTCATTAGCTGCATATTTTCCTTTTCTTGTCACATAGATCAGTTGCTTTCCATTTTCCTTTACTTTTCAGTTGCAATTGCCTACTACCTATATTATGTAGCAAATTGTCACATTCAATGAGTGTACAAATTATTGGATACAATTTTTCCCTTGTTCCATTCAATAAGACCTTGGCTATGGATGTAATCTACCCCTTTCTCCATTAGTTGCATATTTTCCTTTGTTGTTGTGATCCTTTTGTTTTCCTTCCATATCTTCAAAATACTACATACAATTGTTCTACTTAATTCTAAAAGTAGAAGATACAACATTAAATTGATCCCTCTTCCATCAATTTGAGTTTCCTATGAGTTTTCCAAGGCCATACCATAAGGGTGGAAATACTCCATAAGGAGGTTACAAATTTGTTTGAGGCTACCAATGTTTTAGGGTAGGAAGTTGCAATAATTTTTAGGGTTGTAAAGATGATTTATAATATATTTTTGGCCTCCTCAATATAGGGAAGCAAACAAATGAGCCTTAGAAAGCTATAAATGAATTGTTTTGATCATTTTTGGTTGACGTAAGATGGGGCAGCAAGTTGAGAAAACCTTAGAAGGCTGCAAATGGTTTTTTAATGAACTTTCATGTTTTGACCATGAATATCCTCAAGATTGACTCTCATGAATGAGGATATCCTATGTAGTTTGAAGTATCCCATTATCTAAGCTCTTCTTACTCCATAATCTATCTTCATTAAGAAATCCATGGTTGAATATCCTTCTTGATATTACCTCCATTGTTGATTATTGTCAAATCCCTTTCATCAATGTACATACCCTCATCTGTTTTCCTTTCACTGATTTATCCTTAGTTTGAAAATTTCCCCTTCTTGGAAAGGTCACCCCTTAGATTGTATTACAATCATAAGGCTATATAATTTTCCCTCTCAAACTTGTTTTTGTCCCTTCTCTTGTTGTGAATAAATTAATACATGTTTCCCTTTCATTTTTATGAATAAATTTGTTACTTCTTTCTCTCAAGTACTTCCAAACTATATATGTTACTTCCATTTTAGAATTGGTATTTGCTTAGGTTTTTCAAAAGATTCATTTCAAATCTTTACAATCACAACCAAAGAAAACAACAAAAATAATTATGAAATACAATCTCTTCCCCTCATCAAATCATGAACTAAAAGGAAACACCCTTGGTGAAAGAGTATTATTTTTTCCCTCTATATTTAGGTTTGTTTGAGAAGGAAGATGATCATGTTCATGAATTAAAGTGACTTTCTGGATTTTCTATTCAAAATTTATCTTGGTGTAAATTTGAAGTTTTTAGATGAAATTTGATTATATGAGGTCATATTTGTCATGTTTGTATAATTCAATTATTTATCAAAAGTTTTTTGTTTAAATTTCAAGTTTTGTGCTTGTCACCTTCTCACATAGATCAATTGCAATCGTTTTGATTTTATTTTGATATTTTTGTATTAGTGAGCATTACTTCCTTTTGTTCTTTTTGTGTTTGTGAACATGTAGCATTGAACATCATGCCGAGGAAATGTGCAAAGCCTCTAACACTGGATGAATGTGAAGCCAAAAATTCAAGGAAAAGAGAAACAATGAGGCAACTTCATGAAGAAATGAAATTGAACCCCATAGAAGAAGAAATTCCCATGCAATCTAAGCAAGATGCCAAATTGGCATCACAAAGGGAACAAATGCAAAACTCCATGCAAGGATACAAATGAATCACAAAGTTGGGGGCATATCATCAACCATAAGTGAAGTTCAATGCACACCATTTATAATATGTCATGTTCAAAGTACATCAACAATCACATATCTAGTTGAAGACACACCATCTACAACATGTGTTGAAAGTAAATCAATAAACACATCTCTACTTGAAGACACTCCACATCCCACATCTCAAATTGAAGGTACAACATTGTTTACATGCCAATTTCAAGGTATGTCATCGTTTTCATCTCTAATTGAAGGTATTCCATCTATCCCCGATGCACAGATAACTTTACGAACCCCCCTCCTCAAAGAAGATGTAAAAACCTAGCCAATCTTGTATACTTCCCAAAAAAAATAAAAATTATTGGCAATTTTTTTCTTTTTCGGGGAAAAATAATAATCTCAATTGGCTAATATTTTGTAATCGCTAGAATTATGAAGAAACTCCTAACGAATTATAATTGTTTAAAACCAATAAAATATTTTCATTAGTGATTAAAACCTATTTTCAAACCAATAAAATATTTTATTGGTGAATGAAACCTGTTTTCAAACCAATAAAATATTTTCGTTGGTGAATTAAACTTGCTTTCTAAACAAAAAAATATTTTTGTTGGTGATTAAAAAATATTTTCAAACCAAAAAAAATATTTTCATTGGTGAAATAAACCTATTTTCAAACCAATAAAAAAAAATCATTGGTGAATTAAACATAATTTGAAACCAATAAAAAATTCATTGGCTAAATAAACTGGTATGCTAATAAAAAATCATAGTATGGGTGGCGAAAATATAAAATGCTATATATTGTTCTATTTTGGGACAAATTTTTCACACATCCTATAATGCCCCCTCCTTAGCAAGTTTCATTGTTTTGGTGGATTATCCTATCAATAGGTCCTCATAGGCTAATGGTTGTGTTCAGAGGGCTTTATTTGGGAGTTATCTTCTCCAGAGTTTGGTGATATTCAGGGATAACTTTCTTGAGGTGTTTTTGGCTCTATTTACACTCACTTACTATTTTTAGTAAGTCACTTGGATATTTGGGTCCAACCTTACTATTTATAGTAAGTCATTTTGATGAGCAGAGGAAGTAGTGGGTAACCTCGTGGTGTTGGCAGAATTAATTTAATGTTGATATATTGGGTTTTCTATGGAGTTATGATTTATTAATTATTATTAAAGTATTGAATTTAATAATAATTATAATATAAGTGGATACGATTAATGGAGTTAATGACCTTTATAATATATGGTTTTATTATATTATAAGGTCAAGTAATAAGTCATTAAAGGTGATATCCACATGAATATTATATCACTTGTGCAACAAAAGAAAATGTTAATAATTAAATGATTAAAAATCCCTAAAGAAATCATGGCTTTTTGGAGGTGTCAAAAAGCACATGTTCATTAATTCATTCAACTTTTACAATCTTGATGCTTTTTGTTGTGGAGAAGAAACAAGGGTTTTAGTCTAAAATTCAATATTGGAGAATGAAAACTCTCTTAGATTTAGTGATCTATAGGTGTAAAATATCACCTAAGGATTGCTCTTCATGTGGCTTCATACAGGAGCTTTATTTGTGCTTATTTGAGATAGTTATTTTAAGATTTTCAAAAGTTAATTATTCAAATCAGAAATAAATTGTAGATTATACTTGTTGATCATTATCATTTGCTAGCAGATAGGGAAATACAAGAGGCCATACCATTTCAAACCTAGTTGTGCATCTTCTAAGTTGGAACATATGGTTTCTAGGCCAAATCACCTAGGGTATTGTGGTCAAATATTCACCTTCATTGGCATCTTGGACATTCACATACCTGCATAGCATTTTTAAGATGGAGAAATCAAATTTTTGAGAGTGACATCCAAAACAAGATGTTAGTTTGCTAATCAAATAATTTTTAGACTTCTAACTTATACTATGGCTTCTAGGTATGAATGCTATGTATTTACCAAGCATTGAATAAAAATCTGAATTGATAGTTTAAGTTATTTGCTTAAGTATTTCTCTATTCTATAATTAGTTTGTATTTTCCTTACATTCCTGGAAAATACTTCAAAAACACAACAAAAAAAAAAAAAACTATAAAACCAAAAAAATGAATAGGAAGTCAAATTCAAATAGCAAATATGTTACCAGGGGTGGGATATTTCAATGGTATTAGAGCAATTTTCCTGCCATCCTGTGTTGGTAAAATATTTCATGAGTAAAAACAATGTACAATATACTAGAGGGGCAGTTCACTGGGAACCATCACCAGTACCCAAAGGTGAAACCGTTTCAAGGGTTTTGGGTATTCACAAGTGATTCTAGTGATAGCGAGAGTAATACAGGTGCTATGGTAGAAAGGGGAAAAGAACGTGTAGGTTCAGTTAGTCCTGACTCTAGAGAAAAGGGGAAATTTGATAATATTATGGATACAATGTCGTAGCTCTTGGGTCATATGAGACAGTCTACCCCACCTCAACACCCATCATCTTGGGGGGACTAGTGGTATTCAGGGATTTGGATAGAAAAATGTGGTAGTTGAACAGTCTACTACTTCTATAGGTTCAGTTCTTAGTCCTATTCAATAGACCTTTTCTCCTAGGGAGGTGCCACAGGCTCCACAAGTTTAGGTGCATGAACCACAGGTTATTGCGGCTGGTGATATTACACTCTATTATGTTGAATACATGACCCTACCACCTGAGATCAGGGAGTTGTTGACTCTAGAGTAGTTCCTGAATCAAAAGAGGCATAAAGTTGGTGGTGCAGTTAGGATAGAGCACAAGGCACCACAAGGTCCTCGAGATTTGCAGCAGGCTGTGAGCAAAGTTACCTTGCTACATTTTGATGGTAGTGACAAATGCACTATGAGGTCTTGGATCCAAAAACTAGACAATTACCTTTCTTTGAGACCTATGCTAGAGGAGGATGTGACTAAATTCACCACATTACACCTAGATGGTCTAGCACATGAGTGTTGGTATCATGGTATGGTGACACTTTGTCACCATCTTATTACCACCTACGATGAGTTTACTAATAAACTCATTGAGTGTTTTGATCGTAAGGATCTAGAGTTATATTTCAGGGAGCTAGCTTAGCTTAAGAAGGTTGGCACATTGGAGTCCTAGGTAAAAGTACAATAGTGTGTCACACTTTCGACCAAATAAATAGTTTCGAGCGAACTATTTTCGGTAGGAAGGTATTTGACCAAAACCATGTGGCAGTGACATGGCACTAACATGGCAACACCTTTTCGACTGGATGGGTTTTGACTGAAACCCACTCGATCGAATACCTTCCGACCAAAAACGTGAGTAATAAAATAAAAAAAGAGGGCTTGACCATTTTGCATGTTCGGGCAAAATTTCTTTAAGCGAGAGGACGTCGGCCAAAATAAGGTTTTCAAGCATCAATAAATAGAAAGCATTACCCCAGGTTTTATGTTCTTCTCCTCCTCTTCTATGATTATTTTCTTCTATGGTTTGGTGTGTTATGCATTAGACTTCATGGTTTTTGTGATTTTTTTTAGCCAAAGCAAGGTTTTGACACATTTGTTGGTTTTTGATAGGAAGATTGTAGTGGTGATATTGGTGTTTGTAATATTTGTGAAAGAAATGTTCCATAGTTTGAATAGCATTGTGAAATTTTAGTTTTTGGCAATTAATGTGAAAATGGTAGTGTATTCTATTTTTGGCTTGAATAGGTGAATGTGGTAAATTATTTTCAATATATGTTTTATAATATTAAACCCTCACCATGAAGTGATAGTGCAATGTTATTTTGGATTGAATAGTTGAAATGTGGTAAAAAACTAACACCTGTATAGCCACTGCTATGTGCCTATAAAAAAAATTAGATACAAAACCCTAAAAATGAAAGAACATTAAAATTGGTATACATACACATACACAAATACACATATATGATTACACACATACACACATACACATATGAATTGGCATATATACACATACACACTTTCAGTCATACACATATGTACATACATACACACATACACATACAACAAACTCATTTTAAGAATCGTATGACAACACAAAAAAGATGTAAAGAAAGGAAGAATATAAATGGATTTTATTGCACTTGACTCCTTGAAAAACTACTGCTTCTCATTGAAAACCCTTCAAAAATGGCATTGAAAACCTCCTCATAGCCCTTTAAAAATAGGATGTAATGAAATCCCTAAGTTAATGTTGTGAATAACAAAGTTTGAACAACATTCTTATATAGGCATTGGATTGCATGTTCTTAACATTTTTTTGCTTTAGTTCTAGGTGTACATAGTACAATGAAAATCACTAAGGGTTTTGTCACCTTCGTTTACTATTGGAAGAGTTTACTAATGGCCTTGGCACAAACTTGGGCTATTTAGGCAATCCTTGGTAGAAAATAACTAATGGAATTGCCACTCAAAAAGTGTATTGAGATATTTGCTATATCTTGAAGTCTTACACCCACATTATTAATGGCTTTTCCCTTGAATATGTGTGCCCAATTTCAGTTTTTTGAATTGTTACAACCATAAGTGGAAATCACATAAGCCTCTACCACTCTTTTAAGTTTTACTCTAAACTTTTCATGGGTAATATAACCATACATGTGCACCCATTTTTACTTAAGATCATTCATCCAAATTGTGATGTCAATCACTAATAGTTCCATCAACTAAAATGCACACCAATTTGCTTACTACCACTTTGGAAAAAATCACTAATGGCCAAACCCTTCAAAAATTACACCACTTTAACATTTCCTTGCCTAGATGAAAAAACATAATCCCTTTGCCAAATTTTATGCCTCTGAGTAGGGATATCATGTGGAAAATCCACTCAAAAGGTATATCTAGTTTCAAGTTTGTCATCCTTATGTTGGCTTTGGTGCACTTTGCTTAAATTTCAACCACTTTTTAATGTGTTTGGAAAATATATTGTTGAGATAAAACAACCAAACATGCACTTCCTTTACTAATACTATTTCTCTCAAACCTTGTCATAGATCACTAATCCACTTGCCATTTTTTCATATCCAGGCAGAGTTTGTGCCATCATAATAGTGTGCCTAGATAATCTTAGATGGAATTCACTTAAGGTCCATTAGCACTTAAGGCCTTAAACTGAGCTAACAATTTATTTTGAGGTTTCTCTAGCACTTTATCTTATGTCATTATCATAGGGTAAACCCACAAAATGGTTTACAATTTGAGTGAGGAAGGAAAAGTGGCAAAAAATGACCCTGTGTACAAAAAAAATTGGTTTTGGGGGTTCGAATGAACCCTTTGGTTCGAGCGAACCAAAAAAGTGTTCGAATGAACCCTGGTTCATGAGAACCAATTAAATGCAAGGTGGGCCTCATTCCCACCAAAAAACCAAAGAAAAAAACTTTATGGGAGGGGGTTCGAATGAACCCTAGTTCAAGAGAACCCCCCTGGTTCACTCGAACCCCCTAAATCCCACCTTGACATCCTCTGGCATTAAAAAAGTCTATATTTTTGTGTTTCAAAGCTCGGGTTGAGGATGAAAATGGAGGATACTTCACAAACCCAACTAGAATCAGGCAATCCTCAGAATGATCTATCCAACGACTATAATTTTAATATGTCTTGGTTTTATTATGTATTTGTTTTTTTAGTTTTATTAAACATAGATTTTTCACCGAAAATCAAGCTCTCTATTCTACACATGTGGAAAAATAACACATTATCAAAAAAAAAAAAAAATATGAGTGCATAGAATATTGAAGTTCTTGATCCAACAAAAAAAATTTGAATTTTGATACATACAAAAAAATTTACGTGTTATACGATGGCACTATGTCTAAATTGTAATTGGTTTGACTTCAAAACTTGATTAAAGAAAAAATATTCAATAAAAAACTATCTAACCAAGTGGAAGCACTAGATATCGGGGTTACAAATCTAAATTTGAAAGAATTAGAATTTTATCCTTCATGGAAAAAAAGTTAGGCGTTATACAGTGAGCGTCACATTTTAAAAATGTTATTTTTTGAAAAAAACTAGTTTTCAAGGGAAATGGAAAAAGAAGTGCAATATGATTCCAAAAAATTTGAAAAAATATATTTACAATCTACAGACAAAATTTCATGAAAGTCTAGTTTGCATCATCTTCAAATTCCTCACGGTTTAGTCGCTATAGGTGCCCGAAAGTGAAGATTTAGTTAAAAATATATATTTTAGTGTCCAGTTTGGCCAAAAATTGTAAACCACTATTGTGGGATAACCCCATAAGGAATTTCCATCATGATTCATAGCTCTTGAATTGCTTTACCATTGTAATTTTCCTAGCAAATATTTTTCCAAAACTTATTGCTGAGATAAAAAATATATCTACCTATATTTTCTACCCCTAAACTCAAATTTTCAAAATTGTTCCCACATAATAGTACATTAGCACTTCATGACCAATAAACATGTACATAACCTCCAAAGTCTAGATTCAAGCACACTCATAGGAATGGCCCTTGAGCAAAGTCACCAGCATATGATCTGCTAGGCATCTTCAACTCCCCAATGTGGCATTCGACATTCTCAACTCCCCAATATGGCATTCAACATTCTCTTCACAAATGATTTAGTCTAACACTAGAGCCAGGCTAGAGATGGAACATACAAATATAATAATGTCCAGGTAGATTATAAAACGCATCCTTAGTCATTAAAAATTATTCTATATTAACATCATTTGCTAAGGTCAAGTAAACTTAAAACCCCTCATTAAGTTTACTAACATTTCAATATGAGTTGGCATTTTTGTTTTATATCTATGCCATAAAACTCATCCTTAGTCATTTCAAGTTCTTCTAGATTAACATCATCTGCTAAGGTCATTCTTGAGGTATGTATCTACAAAATATATAATTAGCAAGTATGTATGTACATGCATATATGTGTATGTGTGTATGAATGTGTGCATGTGTGTATGTATTTATGCATATATACATGTATGTGTGTATGTATGTATGTACATATGTGTACATGTATTTATGTATGCATCCATATATGTGTATTTTTGTATGTGTATGTATACCAATTTTATATGTCTATGGGTATGTATGTACATGCATATATGTGTATGTTTGTGTGTGTGTGTGTGTGTGTATATCTATACATACATGTATGTAGTTACATGTACACATGCATAAGTCTATGTATGTATTTATATGTATCAATCAATTGATTTATCTTACTAGTCATGACATCTTCAACATTATCATCATGTTCTTGCATGAATCTATAAATTGGTAGTAAATTATTTATCGGCATTCTAGCATCTAAAATATACACCAATTCATATGGATATTTCCTAATATCTTTCTTCATTGTAATTCTATCAACCCATAGTGCAAGTTTTAACTTTGTGTCCCAAGATTTCTTATTATTTCTTATCATTCTTTTCATAATTTTCATCAAGCTCTTATTATTTGATTCTGATTGTCAATTACTTTGGGGACATGATATGGGATGATTAAGAAATATTAACCTCATAATTGTCACAAAAAGTTGTAAATTCTTCATATCTGACATCTAATTCAATCAATTGATTTATCCTACTAGTCATGACATCTTCAACATTATCATCATATTCTTGCATGAATCTATAAATTGGTAGTAAACTATTTATCTAATAGGCATTATAGCATCTAAAACATACACCAATTCATATGGATATTTCCTAATATCTTTCTTCATTGTAATTTTATCAAAACATAGTGCAAGTTTTAACTTTGAGTCCCAAGATTTCTTATTATTTCCTATCATTCTTTTCATAATTTTCATCAAGCTCTTATTATTTGATTCTGATTGTCAATCACTTTGGGGATGATATGGGATGAATAGGAAATATTAACCTCATAATTGTCACGAAAATTTGCAAATTCTTCATATCTGAGGCACATTTCATTGTTTGTGATTACCTTTATTGGAACTCCAAAGCCAATAACGATGTCCTCTAAAACAAATCTTGCAACTACCATACTTATTTCCCTTCTTGTAGGAATTTCCTAAATCCATGTGGTGAAATAATTTGTGGCAGCTAAAATCTAACTAATATTTCTTTATAATCTCTCCAATGAAATCTATTCCACACTATTGGAAATGAGCTTTTAAAGTCATGGACCTCAAACACAATTATCCAAAATATTTTAGTTTTCCTGGAAAGAAATTCTGACATACACCACACCTTTTGACTAATCTCTAAGTATTAAAAGAAATGTAAACCACCAATAACCTGTCGGTGTAGGTTTTTATTTTCCTAGTGGGTTAATTTATTTTCTCTTAGTCCTAGGTTTTTCCTACAATTTTAGTAAGCTTTCTTAAGACAATAAAGTGAAATTTTATTACTAGGAGATAAGTGATGTGTTGTCCACTCAAAGGGTGGAACACTTTCCACTTTTGGTGGTTAATTCCTATTTCCAACACATTTAGAAGGCTCAATAAAGTCAAGATTTGCTTTTATTTCTTCTAAATTGGAGATCGTTTGACACAGTTGCAAATGGGGGTTTGAAGCTCAGATCTTGTGAACAACTTTTTATTGAAGCATTTTTTGTTCAAGCGGACCTTTCCTTTACATTTAAAAGGCTCAAAAACCCCTATTCTCATATAAAATTTATCTATTTAAGATGAATAAATTATTTCTGGAAAAAGTTTATTTTGCTAGGAGGGTCGTCGCTATAGGCTAAATTTAGCCATTTTTAAAAAAAATCTTCACCACGACATTTGTTTTCTGCAAACAAGATATCATCAGAAAGTTGGAGATGAGTAATTTCCATCCATAGATGTATTAAAAATATTTTTTTCCATTTTCTACCAGATATTGCATGTTGAATTTGTTTGGTGCAAATTTCTTCAAAAGGCCATAACTTTCACCCCAGTGCTTTGCTTTTTAGAAAAAAATAGCCATTGGAAAGGTGTTGAAGAGAAATGCACATCCATATGGCTAATTTTTCCAGGTTCTATCTCAAATTCATTTTGTATATCATAATTTTTAATTTTGGCTATTTTGAGCCTATTGAGCATTGTATCATGGAAAAGGGTTTGTAAACACATTGAATTATAAAGTGCCAACCTTGTAATATTTGGGGGGTGATTTTTTGATACTAGTAAAAATGGTAGGAGTTTATTGGTTTTCTTTTGTAATCATTTGAGGATTATATAATGGGTTTTTTTACTCATCCTTCTATGATAATTTTGGATAAGGCTAATTATGGGTCTTGGAAAAGGGCATTATAACCCATCTCAAATGGATAAAACTTTTGTCTTACCTTTATGGGCTCATGCCTGAACCAAAAACACCTGGAAGGAAATTAGTATGGGGTAATAGAATTGATCATGTATTAGGAATTATTGGTTCTCATGTTGATACTTACACTATGTTGGTTATAGCGGACATTGAATGTCCCCACACACTTTAGACCAAGATTTGGGAGATGTTTGAGAACCCTCATGTTTCTCCATTCCTAGATGATTCTGTTTCAAATTTCCTCATTCCACTTAATGATGCAAATGGTATACCCTTTGATGATGCTACTTTAAAGGAGCTTAAGTATTATGCATGTCTTGAACATTCAAATGAAATAGAGACTTCTCTTACTTCTCATCCTCATTGTGAGACTACATCAACATCACCTATTGCAACTTCAGATTCTAGAGATGCTTCTTTGAGAGCCTCCAGTGATTTTTTTTGTATTAAATATTGTAAGAACAGTAGTATACATCACGATAAAGAGTTTATAGTAGTGCCATGCACATTTTTTTCAAAAAGAACCCAGCTAATAGCCTACCCCAGCCCCATACATCTTTGTACAACAATTACAAAACAACTACAACCATGCACATGTTTATCAAAAAGAACCTAGCTAAAAGGCCTACCCCAACCCCATACATCGTAGTACAACAAATACAAAACAGCTATAGCCCCTTGCTTTACATATTAGCTTTTACATAAGGATACATATCATAGAAAAAATAGATCCACAAAGTCGATCCTCTAAAGGTTGGCTTTAGCCCTGAGTTCTGCATCTTTAGGCTTTAAGAGTGCACTTTTTTTCTTAATTTATTCTCGGGAGAAGTCTTCAATGCTGAGCAATTGGGGGGATTCTCCCCATGGCCATATTTACTTACCCTGTCATTATATTCCTTCTGGAATAGCTCTAGAGCTTTGAGAAAGACCTTCGTGGTGTATTGCCAATCATGTGCAAAGTTGACCTCTTGTATACTGACTGGAAGAATACCATCTTCAATGAGCTTCAAGAACTTTGCCTTGAACACCTTAATCATGACAGCCACCTGCATGGAAATATAAGAAAAGTGTGAGCCTTTTACAAGACTCAGTAAGTGCACGCTTGACCCCGCTGAATTTTTCCTCATTCCTCTTTTTCCAAATGAACCAAAGGATATCAGTTGAAACAATAATCCAGAACAACATTAGATTTTTGTCAATAGAATTAGAAGATAGCAAAATAATTCTGTCAATTCTTAAGTCACTCATTTTATCCCATATGCATTTTTTGTGGCAAAAAATATTTCATACTTCCCTTGTGAACACATAGTCAAAGAAGATGTTCTTTATGGACTCTGGCACTCTGCATAAACTGCATATCTCAATATCATCTGCCTTGTATTTAATTGGTAGCCTTTCAAGCAGTAGGAGCCAATGAAAGCAAGCCTTCTTTGGCTCGAGCACATTTTCCCAAGTGTTTTTGAAAACTTTTCCCCATTCTTGACTATTTAGATTTGTTTCCCAAGTTTTGTTTAGGTGGTTGTATATTTCAACTTGATTGGTGAGGGTGTTGTACACTTTTTTCGCACTCAGTCTGGTGATCTTGGAGCCATCATTCCACCTGAAGTCCTTATACTAATCAGAATCAACCTCATGGTTGGCATTTCTGGAATCTCCTTACAAGCCTCCCTTATGACAGAGTATGTCCTCCAATTGGAGTTAGGAAACTTGTAATCATTTATGAGTAGATTCCAATCTTTCAAGCCTTCTTGGTCTAGGATATCAGCAAAATATTTAATTCCTTTATTTTCCCAAGCCTTGGCTAAGCAACCTTGTTTTAATGCTAAGGGCTTACCATTGTGATAGAGGTTCCACCAAACTGACCTTTTTTCAAAGACTGTATTATTTGAGAAGGCTTGGGAGTTGTAAATGTTCCCTTTTATAAGTTCTCAGGCCTTCCAAAGGATCTTAAAGACCACAGACCCTGCAGGGAAAATTGGGTGTCTACAGCAAATGAGGTCACTTAGAGGGAGCCCCTTCCATGTCCTGGCATGCTTTGGAACTTCTCTTTCAATGTTGTTCCTGATTAATATTTTCCAAGGCTCCTCGCCCTCCAAGGCCCTCGAGATCCACTTGGATGCCAACAAAATTCCTTGGAATCTTAGGTCTTTCAGCCCCAGCCCACCACTAGCCTTGCTTAAACAGCACCAGTCCCACCTTACAACATGCTTCTTTTACTTCCCTTTCCCATTAGACCATAGGAACCTCCTAATCTTTTTCTGGATTTCATCAACCTGATAGTTGCTGAACAACTAGACAGATGCATAGTATATACTATACGAGGCAAGAATTTTTTGGAAAACATGTACTCCTCCAGCCAAGGATAGGGGTTGCCTATTCCAATTACTAATTTTCTTGTCTATTTTTGCATGAATCCAGAGCCACATTTCTCTAAGATTGGGGTTCACAGAGAATGGAATACCAAGGTACCTGACTTGTTTTTGAGGGCCACCCCATTGCATGCCATATTTTTCCAACCAATCTGGTGGTTCCTCTTTCCAACCTAGCATAACAGATTTTGTAATGGAAACCTTTGCTCCAGAAGCGGCACAGAAAATATCTATTTTTTTCATGAGTTTTACAATATTGCTTTCCTCCAACACTGGTAAAAAATCAGTATCATCTACAAATTGTATGTTAAGAAGGACTTCTTGGTTAGGAAGAGTAATACCTTTTATCCTTGGGGTATCATTGTCCATTCTTAGTATAAAGTGCAAAGCATATGAGGCTATCACAAAAAGTTCAGGGGCTAGGGGGCAGCCTTGCCTTATAGACCTCTCTAGAATGATTTCCTCTAAAAGAGTCCCATTAATGTCCACGTGGGCCACTACATCCTTGAAGAGAGTGTCCACCATATTGCAGAAAGCATCTAGGAACCCGAAGGAACTCAACATTAGCCTAATGAATTCCCACTCTATTCGGTCATAAGCTTTCTCAAAGTTCAACAATACCATTGTTGCCTCTTGTCCTGTTGCTCTCACCCACTCCATGGCCTCCCAGCTAGTGATTATATTTTCAAGTATATATCCACCTTTAATAAACCTTGTCTGAGTGTTGTTTATAAATTTTGGTAGAATATTCACCAATCTTTTGGCCATGACCTTTGCTATAATTTTATAGGAGACGTTCAACAAAGTTATTGGCCTCCAATTCTTTATTTGAGATTTCTTACCTTCTTTAGGAATTAGTTTTATTATGCCCCTGTTGATATTTTTCCCCAATGTGCCCTTTGCCAAGGCCTCTTTATAAACATCATATAAGTCATCTATGATCCATTCACTAAAGGTTTTGAAGAACTCAACCGAGAGTCCATCAGGACCTAGAGACTTGTCATTCTACATTGAACTAATGACTTGCTTTATTTCCTCTTTTGTAATCTCCTTACCTAGCTCTTGAGCTTCTAATATTGAGATATTTTTTGGGACACTGTCCTTTATCATATTTCTTGCATTTTTGTAGCCTTTCGTCCTACAATTAGAAGTGAATAGTTGTTTATAGAAATTGTAGAACTGATCTTTTATATCCTCTTGTTCTGTGTAGGTTTTCCCCTCCACTTGTATTTGTTCAATGTGTTCTTTTATGTTCTTTTCCTTCAAGTATCTGAAAAAAAACTTTGACCCTTTGTCCCCATTTTGTAGCCAGTCAATTTTGGATCTCACTTTGAATCCTTAAATTCTAAAGTTTTGGATTTTCCTTAATGCATCCTTGGCAGCCCTAAGCTTGTTGTCTAGGTCCACATTCTCAGGGGTTTTTTGAATACAACTTTCTATTTGCAAGAGCTCTTCTTGTAACATATTTTCTGCTCTTCTTCTGTCAAGGGCTTTCTTTTTACCTATCACTTGAAATAGAGATTTCCACCCTTTGATGTTCAAATCCCATATTTCCAAGGCACTTGGGCCTTTATATAGCCCCTGATTGATTTTTATGAGGGCCCCAATAGCATCCAAGCAATCGTTGTCCTTCAGCAGAGCAGTATTAAGAATCAAGCCCCCTCCTCTTCTCCTTGCAACCCTACCATTGGTCTTTAGCAAAAATCTTGCTTTAATAGGGTGGTGATCAGATAACGTATATGGGAGGACTTCAACTTTGCCTCCATTTTCCATTGTGTCCGCAATGAAGAAGTCCTCATTTAGATAAAATCTATCCAGTTGGCAGTAAATCCTCCTATTACCCTTTTGGCAGTTGCACCAAGTGAACCAAATACTCAGGTAATCCTTTTTCTGACCACCAATTGGATCAATCAGTTTCAGCTTGGCCTTCATTTTTGACCAAAAAAATTTATCATTGCCCTTCCATTCCATGTCAATTCCTCCATTTTTGTCTTCCTTGCTTTCAACCATATTAAAATCCCCTCCAATTATCTAGGGAATGTTCTCTAGATTGCACATCCATTTCCAGAGTTTAATCCTTTCACTGTATTCATTAGGGGCATAGATTGAACAGATTCCCACAGTTTGATCATCTAATTTCAAGTTGATCCAGACAACCCTGATGCAAGGGGAGACCTCAGTGTTGGATATCAGGTTCTTCCATTTATTAGCAATTAGGATAGCAGCACCACCCTTGCCCTGGTCATGCAAGGTGGTAAAGTGGGAAGCATCCCTCCAAATTCATCGGAGGTTGGATTCAAGTGAGAAGCCAGTTGACTTGAGCTCTTGCAATAGGATCACATCTTTAGAGCCTTCAGTGATTTAATGCAACAAGATCAATTATGTCTTCTAGATTCAGTTCATTGGTTTCAATTTCTACCAAAAATCTCTTATTTGTTTGTAAAGTCCTTCATCTTCGATCTAGATGACACTATTGAGGAAATACATCTTCTATTTGAGGACCACTCTTTTTTCCTTGCATATGTTGCTACTTCAGAGTCTAGAGTTTTTTCTTTGAAAGTTTCCAATGACTTCTTGCAACAAAACATCAATAGTCTTATTGATTCAGCTTGGGATGATTTCTTCATAGGTTTTTTATACTTGTTTATGGAGATGCCCATTTTAGATTTGGAGGACACATTTGGTGGTTATTTCTCCTCTTTGATGACAGTCATTGCATAACTATTGTCAAACCATCATTTTCTTTGGATTGTACTCTACATCAATCTCTAGGAGATTTTGATTTGTCATCTTCAACAGTGTGGCCTAGAACGCCCGATTTGATTGTGAAATCTTTCAACATCAACATGGGGATACTTGAGCCGACTTAAGATATTTCATACATCTTGTACTTTCTTCCTACATATTCCTTTCAGGACTTGGGAGATAGCTTGCATACACTATTGGTTTTGTTTCTTCCTAAGGGGAGGAACATTGTTCGACGATCATGGACCATCATCTCCATACAATTTTGAGCATCTACCATTGGATCTCTTCAGAGGAGGCTACTTAGTCCTTCTCTTTGTCATAAACCCAACCCTGAGTGAAATAGATAAAAATAGTAACAAGATGTTTTTGAAGGTGTGAAAGAAGCAAAATCACATATATAAGGGTCATCTGACTAAGAGGAATAATAAATATGCACAAATAAACTCAGTCGACTAAGCATAATATTAATCATGGACAAATGAACCTAGCCGCCTTCATGGAAGAATAATCTTAATCCAAGTTAGTTACAAATAGTTAATGAATAAATGAATAGTCACGTCTTCTACCAAGGAACATGACTAGTTCTTCCCTATCGTGGATATTAAAGAGAAATCAAATCCAACATGGAGGACATCGTTTAAGCCTGAAGAATTTGTATTCTCATAAACAGATCAAGGTCGCTCCAAGGGAGAAATTGGTCACTAAAACTAACTGTACATTTACCAGCAGAGATCAGACAATCAGCCTCTATCTAGATCGCATGATTTATGTTTCCAATAAACAGAAACTACAAATTGAGAAGGCACCAATTGAATATTTATAAATGCATGAGAAAATCGAACATAAATATTTCAGAAATTGCATTATCTCTTATGGTGTCTAATTTATATTAGATATAATTGCAAATACATATCACTTTATATCTTGTTCATTATTATTCCATCAGCATATTCATAAATATCATATAAGCATATAAGAAATAAATGTCAGTTCGATTGTAATATTGAAGCTTGCAATCTACTTAATAATCAAATTTATCATTTGACTAATTGGATCTAGTTAATAAATTACTTTAATTTATAAGATTGAAGAGTATATCAAAGTTGAACTTATAAGGGGACATCACAAGTGGTATTAGAGCAGGCCAACCTTGCCAGCCTATGACAGTGGATGCAAGAAAAAGAAATAAAATATTATAAAAAGAAATAAAATGTTATAATAATGGAACAAATAAAGTGTGGAAACCACCCTAAGCTCCTGAAAGGAAGATCAACAACTGACGTCTTAGGCATCCACAACAATCCTAAATCCAGCAAAATAGAAAGCAGTATGATGAATGAAGAACAGTGGAAGGAGTTTATGGCTAGCCATAGAAAAATAGGACAAATACTTGATGCATTAGCAATAAACATGTTGACCAACCACAAGAACAATCAAGATGGAAATAGTAGGGGAAGTGAGGAAAATTCAAGCAATAATAGAACCCCAAGTCGTCATGTCTCCACATCAAATTCTAGGCCTACGATCCCTACCTTTCAACCTAGAATTGATCTACAATCAAGCCATGAGCCAACATTGATAGAACTACAAGAATAGTTCCACCAAGATTGGAGAGGAGGATTGCAAGATGATATGTCCTTAAGGGACTATATGGACCTAAGAACAAGACACTTACCAAACAGAGGAAATAGAGATCATCACAATCAATTAAGGAGGAAAATTGGTAAGCTTGACTTACCTTATTTCGATGGTTCTGAAAGGATCACAACAAGGTCATGGGTCCAAAAGGTGGATATATATTTTCAACTCAACCCCATTCTGTAGGATGAAGCAATTAAATATGCCACCCTACATTTGGATGGAGTGGCACACGAATGGTGGTACCATGGCATGGTTACTCTAGGCCATGATCAAATCACTTCTTATGTGTAGTTAACAAAAAATCTCATCAAAAGATTTGACAAGAAGGACCTAAAACTCCACTTCAAGGCATTGGCACAATTAAAATAAGATGGGAGCATAGATGACTACATTGCAAACTTCCAAAAGCTTTCGGTATTGGTCACCGACATCTCCCAAAGAAGGTTAGTTGTCCTATTCATGGATGGCCTAATGGATCCCTTAAGGGGTTGGGTCAAGGCCCTCAATCCTACTACACTTCAAGACGCCATAAGGAAGGCTAGAGATATGGATTCTAGCACTACAAAGGACAAGACTATAGCTAAAGGTTCCTCATTTGAAAGGGACAAACCAAATACCAACCAAAGACAACCAAATTCAAAGATGTGGCCAAGGAAGAAAATGGATGAAGCAATGAGAGAAGAATTAAGGAAAAAATGACTTTGTTATACATGTAGAGAATGTTGGGGTCTAGGACATAGATGCATGGGAAAATGAAAAGTGCATTACATAGAAATCATACCCAATAGCAATGAAGAGGGAAAATCTGATATAAGTGGTGAACATAATGAGGAGGAAGAACCAAAAAAGGGAGATGAGGAGAAAAAGGATAACATAATTGCCACCATGATGGGAACCCCAAGATTCAATTCCTTTAGAGTTTATGGGGTATTACAAGGGAAAAGGATAACAATACTAATTGACAATGGGTCCACCCACAATTTTATTGATGCCACATTAATAGCTAAAAGAGGCCTCCCTACAATTGAGCATGGAGGCTTTAAAGTGAAGGTTGTTGATGGTTATGAAATATCAAGTTCAACCAAGGTATCCAAGTTGAAAATTACCATTGGATATTACACCATAATTGATGAATTTTATGATGTGGACTTAGGTGAGACAAATGCAATACTTGGAATCCAGTGGATGATGTCCATTGGGAAATATTCACAAAATTTCCAAACCATGGAGTTTAAATTCAAGGTGGATGGTAAGAAGGTGATATTTAATGGATTATCTGATGGAGCTCCTAGAGTTGTTTTCGCCAAGAAGATGGAAGGTATATTTCAACATGGAGACATAGCTTGGGCTGCACAATGTCTTGTCATCCTCAAATCATCAAGCAACAAATCTAAGCAATAACATAGTGATGTACAACCTATTTTGGACAAACATAGCATCATTTTTGGAGACCTCCCACCAAGAAGACCCCCTCATAGAGGATTTGAACATATAATTGAATTAGAGGAAAGTGCCAAATCGGTCATCACCACCCCATATAGGCACCCCAAAATATTTAAGGATGAAATAGAGAAGTGCATCAAAGAGTTACTAGAAAAGGTCACATAAGACCTAGCTCTAGCCCATTTGCCTCTTTCATGGTTTTAGTAAAGAAGAAAGATGGAATTCTCTGAATGTGTTGAAATATTTCGAGCCAATTTTTTTCATTTTTTCAAATTACAAATTACAAGCCAATGCACCCGTTAAGGTTAGTAGCTAAACCAAAACGTGCTGAAGCAACTCTAACTAGAATGTACACCAGGATTCCGATGTGGGCAAGGTGTGAGCATTAGTCAGAGGATCACGAATTGAAATGCTTATGCAAAAACTCTAACCAAGAATGTGCATGAAGGGCGATCATATGGTCGGAGGATCCCTACCACTAATAAGCTGGAAATAACTTCGGCGTCAGAATGTGCTTTTAAACCCGAGATGGAATGGGAGCTACCATATGGCGGAGATGCTAGAAAATTACAATGCGGTTAAAGGGAAATAGCTAGAATCTTGATGCTTCGACACACCCAGAATGTGCTTTCTAACCCAGAGTGGGAAAGTAGCTACCATAGGGCGGAGGTAAATTAAATACAATAGCAAATGCTGAAAGTAAAGATGAGCATTACAATTCAAATAATTAAGCAAGATTAAGAACTGTTGCCAGTACTACTGTCAGCTTACAATATGATAGAGAATTCGCCTGCCAAGAGCATAGAGTTAGAACAATTCAACGAGCATTTAGATATAGAATTCTCCTTGCTTAATGGAAATACCAAACTGATTTCTTCTCTCAAAAACCAGATTTAAGATTCTGATCAAATCAGATCTGCACTTATAAATGCAAAACCAACAACCCTAAAATCCACTAAAATGCTCACAACTCACTCAATACTTGTCAGAATGACATGAGACTTGATGCAAACGAATGCTAGGATGATGACAATGAAGACTAGACAAAGAAACAGCTGACAAATTGAAGTTATTTTTTTCTAAACACTTGTCAGGCGGAACAGAATGGTACAGCCTCTAGAAATGTTCTACCAACAAGATAAAATCAGATTCTTCATTATAAATCACCAAAATTTGTAGAAATGGGTGCCTAGGGCATAGAAATGGTTCTAGCCAATACCCAGAATGAATATATTTTTATTTTTTGACTTGTGAGCAAATACAACATGCAGTTATATTAAATCAGCAACTCCAGAACTTCATTAACATTTGAGAATTGAACTACAAATGCAAAATAACTACTACAAAATCCACTCAGCTTCTAAAACTAACTCTCCACTAGTTGCTATCTTTCAATGAAGAGGTAGAGCCAAGGCTAGAAGGCATTCATTCCTCGAAGCAATCCCAATACCATTTCGACAGCATAACATTACTCAAGTCATAAGATGATGAACTGAAGAGATGAGGCCTGTATTTATAGATTTGAGAGAATCCTCTAGAAACTTCAAGAAGGGCGCCCAAAATAGCCAACAATATTCAAACTTGTGTTTGACCCCATTTCCCTCCAAAAGTGGCATCCCTTTTTCAAGAGCAAAAATAAATCTTTTAATAAAATAATATCTCCCTCAAAGTTGGCATCCAAATTCTCCAGCTATATTTTGGCCTTTAGAAATATTTTAATTAGCCTCCTAATGAGGCGTCCACCCTTCAAGTCCCCTTTTTAAAAACAATATTAATTCATGATGCTAGAACAAAAGGAATTATAATGTTAAATTATAACATTATAATATAAGAAATATCTTATATCACCATGGAAATGCATGGGAAGCCAAATTCAACCATAAAGATGCGAACGGAGACTACCATGAGTAAACCCTCTTGATTAGGAGGTGAAATTGCTTGCTAAATAGAATTTACTAAAATAGTAAATCCATGTAATTACTTTCGAGAATCTTGAACGAAACCACCAATGCGAAGCTCTCTGAAAACCCAGAAAGAATCCGCAATCCAAAATCAACAATTCCAAATGCAGACTAAGCAAAAAGACGAAAACATCCTCTAAGAAGTTTGGAAACCCTGATTCGAGCTTCTGCTAGCCGACAGCTCATCGGGGATAGGCCATCAATCACTGAAAGGTGTAGTGCTAAAAATGGGGACATTACATGTGTGTGGACTATAGAGCACCAAATAAGAAGACAATAAAGAATCGTTATCCCATACCCCGGATTGATGAACTAATGGATGAACTTCATGGTGCCGTATACTTTTCCAAGATTGACTTGCGTTCAGGGTACCGTCAAATAAGAGTAAGAGAAGAAGATGTACATAAAATTGCGTTTCGTTGCCACTATGGCCATTATGAATTCTTGTTTATGCCTTTTGGCTTAACCAATGCGCCAACAACTTTTCAATCCTGCATGAACCACATTTTTAGGAAACAACTACGGAAGTTCTTGCTCATGTTCTTTGATGATATACTTATTTATAGAAAAACATGGGAAGATCACTTAAAACATTTAGATGAAGTGTTGGGAATCATGGAAGCCGAGTCCTTATATGCCAAGATCTCTAAGTGCGAATTTGGAATGACTGAAATATTATATTTGGGGCACATCATTAGTGCCAAGGGAGTGCAAGTACATCAAGAGAAAATCCAAGCCATCTTAGATTGGCCCCCACCTAAGATCCTCGCCGAATTACGTGGTTTCTATGGGCTGTGTAGCTACTATAGAAGACTTGTGAAGGGATTCTCTCAACTTGGGGCTCCCTTAACAAGCCTCACAAAGAAAGGAGCTTTTAATTGGTCCAACAAGGCACAACAAGCATTTGACAAGTTGAAAGAAAGCATGAGCAGCTGCCCCGTCCTTGCCCTACCGGATTTCAACCAACCATTTGTGATAGAATGTGATGCATTAGGAGAAGGGATTGGAGCAGTGTTAATGCAAAAGGGACACCCAATTGCTTTTGAAAGTAGGAAGTTGAAGGATAATGAAAAGGTATATTCCACATATGACAAGGAAATGCTTGCTATAATGCATGCATTAGCCAAGTTTAGACAATACTCGGTGGGTGAAAAATTTGTTGTAAGGACAGATCACAATAGCCTTAAATATTTCTTGGAGCAAAAGGATCTCAACGAACGTCAACAAAAATGGATTAGAAAAATCCTTATGACTTTGATATAGAGTACATTAAGGGG